>JAMXBB010000010.1:96578011-96694600 GCA_024138015.1 Lumnitzera littorea
GGGGGGGGGGGGGGGGGGGATGTGGGAGGGTTAGGAGATTGTGATACCCCATATGAATCAGATATAAATAGTCCCACATGAATTGTGAAAATATTGAGTAGTGATATATAAGGTCAAGTAGTAAATCACATATCAATATTAATTGAAAACTTTTAGATCAAATGATTAAAATGTGCTTATTAATATTTGTTGGTTTAGTTATTAAATACTTTTGGCTTGGAGTGTTACAACATTGATATATTTAAGGCAACAAAATAAAAAGCCATAAAAAATGAGATTTTGAAACATAATAATGCTTTGGTTGGTTATTTGCATATAACTATCCTTATCCTTTCTACTAACTTAATAGTTGATGAACTTCCTCCAACATTAACATTTGAAAAATCATTAGTGTATCAATGTCACACTTATAACTTATAAGAATACTCATTCCATAACAAGGACATAGAGGCCAAAAATACTTTTTGCCTTAACACTAAGGAAAACAGAACCTATTGCCACGTCTAAAAGCTAACTATGAAGGAAGCACTATCAATATGCTACCACAAAATCCCACTTCAATCAACTTAGTGGCTTGTTGGGTAACATCAGAGGGGTGATAATCATTACCCACTCCATCTATAATATTTTCATTACAATATCCACCAATTGCAAATTTGTGGACATTGCATCTGCTAATTGTATGTATTCTTCTTAAGTAGCAATAATATCTTATTGTCATTTACAACATCTAGGTTTAAATGAATTGAATCTATTGCAAGATAACTTCTCAACGCATTCAATAAAAAGTCATTTTTTTCACATTCATGATAGCTATGCTATATTTGATATTACCAATCTTTCCTATATCTTGCAGATTCCATTATTGTCTAAGATGGGAAGAAGAAAAACATACAGTCATGAGGAGATCGGAATTCTAGTAACTTCTCTTTTGTAATTAAGGACATAATAATAGGCCTTATGGTAGTTGGGTAGTTTTTTGAAAGACTAAAAAATTGAGAAGATTAAATGTGTAATTTACTTATGGTCAATTATACCCTCTATTATTTACCCATATATATATATATACCCTTTATTAAATTAATTGATAATTGATATTAAAGGTTGGAGAAAATTGGAAAAGCATTTGTATAAAAGGATTAAATTATAATTACATAAGGTAAGGGTGGTATGGATACTGAAAGCTCCTCATTTCCTTTAATAATATAGATAATAAAGATATTAGGTGTCAAGTTAGCTAACATGGGAATAACATGAAAACAAGATGGGCCAACCTTGGATGTGCATGAGACTAAGGTAGATAAACTCACATAGTCAAACTTAAAAATGTAGATAGTCAGGAAAAATGATGGGCTTGAAATGAAATGATAAAAGCTTGATGGATCCTTGTGCCAATTTTTAAATTCTATTTAATAAAACAATGTCTAAGGATAAATGTCACTTTCTACTCCTTATAATTATAATATGTGAGAATGATTAAAGAAAGTGTGTTAATGTTAATCTCACCCTAACACACACAAGTTTATTATATAATAAGAATTTTTATGATTACGAGATTACCCTTACACTATTATAGTTAATACTTTAACACTCCCCCTCAAGTTGGAGCATATATATCATATGCTCCTAGCTTGTTACATATATATAATTCACCTAAAAGTAACTTAGTAAATAGGTTGGTAAGTTGGTCTTTTGATCTCACATACGGTGTATTAATTTCCTTAGTTAACAACTTTTCATAAAAAAAGTGACAGTCAATCTCAATGTATGTTGTTCGTTCATGAAAAACTGGATTCAACGCTATGTGCAAAGCTACCTGATTATCGCATATCAACTTTATTGGTTGTGACTAAGGAAACCTAAGTTTGCCTAGTAGATGTTTAAACCATAGTAATTCACAACTTGTTGATGCCATTGCCTTATACTTAGATTTTGCACTTGATCTTGCTATTACAGTTTGCTTCTTACTTTTCCATGGGATAAGATTACTGTAAACCCCTAAATTTTTCAACCTAACATTTGAAGTAGACTTTAGTGAGTAAGATATTCCTAAGAGTCGACAAGACTAGTTAAAATGAAAATCCTGAGATAACAATAAAAGATTTAATCGCTTATAAAATTTTTAAACCCTAAATGTATATAAACACTAGAGATTGTACCCAAAAGTAATAAAACCCTAAAATTATAACTTTAAGGATATAAAAGTAATAAGTCACTATAATCTATTCCAAAACCCTAGTTGCTAATATATCCTTAGTATCATACTAAATCATTATCAAATAATTAAGATAACTTTCAATTATTCATAAATGCAAATAATACTAATTTAATTTACTAGAAAACTAAGATATTATATTATAGATTGCATCCATTTTCTAATTATATAACTAGGTTAGTGTTAGATAAAGTTAAGTGTTTAATTGATGTTTATACTACATATAATTGGTATTAGTATTCTAAATGACATATTTTATGATAGTTATACTAAATACCATACCAAATGATGTATATAAGATATAAATATCTAGAGAAAGATCTCATTAACTATTTTTACTAATCATTTCAATAAACCCCATATTTCTTTTCATTTCTTTAATTTTCTTCTCAATTTTCCTTAATTACCTCATCATGTATACATAAATTTCATTTAATTTCAAAGAGTTGACCAAGTTAACAAATGTTATTATCAAGCTAGACTTTTTTTTCTATTGAATTCTTTCCTTTTCTTTTGGATTTTTTCCCCTTTTCTTTCCCTTATCTTGCCGTCCAACAATTGGGAGTTTCTAGACTCTACTTGTCCCACTTATAAACCACAAATTAATACAAAGTAAACCCCTTTTCCCTTCCATTGCCAAACCGTAACCTCCCCCTTGCCTTTTCATCTTCAACCTTTTCTCAAATTCAATTTCATAATTTCAACTACCACCACAAACTAATATATCATATATACTTGCTTTCTTTTCCATATTATAAAGGAGAGAGAGATATGTTTTTATATGATCTCTTATCTTAATTAGTAATTAGTTGTATATGTTAGGTTAGTTTTGAAATGTACATGTAACATGTACATATGTGTTGTTAAAGATAGAAAACTCCATACTTATGCTTAGGAGTATATAAATACTTAGGTATATATGTAAAAATACCTATGTACATACAACAAGTGAGTACATGTGAAGTGTACATATGAGAGTTTTAGTGAAATCTTTAGTATAAGTATAGGAAATCCTTAGATAAATGGAGAAAGAGCACATATACATATGTTTAAGTATGTGTATACAAGAATACACTTGATGAACACATGTATGGTTACTCTTATACATAAGTACCCTTTATGTACATAACCAAAAAGGAAAAGTGTACTAACTATACACACATATACCTTGCTAAATAAGCCTATAAAGTGCAAAATATGGATTTGGTGAAGCTTTCTTAAGGGGGTATACTAAGTATACGAAAATACGTATATAACCGTATGTATATATGGATATAAATATGGTATATGTATAAGTATACTAGTATACATACAAGTATATTAGAAGTATAAGTATACATATAACCTATGTATAGAATACATAAGAATATAAGTATAAAGTATACATAAGTGATGACATAAGCATATAAATTAATAAAATATAAGATAACATAATAAAATAATAATATATATATACATGTACATATATGGGCCGAAATTACTTTAAGCTAATAACACACATCTTAAATTGAATTAGCCTTATTTAAGCACATAAATTAGTAACAACAATGTAAAATCATCTAAGTAGAAGAATCTAATAGTTAATTAAACCATTAAGTACTAAAATAAGATATAAAACTAGATAACAAGAATATTTAAGCTTCAATAGTTAAAATTTTAATAAATTTAATTCATATCATAAAACACAAGTCTTAACATCCAAAACGGATATCACTGTGTGAACGTACGTTCGAAAACAATGAAAAATTACAATAAACTTATAAATATCAAAGATAGAATGAAAAAGTCATTTATGATTAGTGATAAAGATTAATCTGATATAAGAACTGATAGTAACCTAAGTAGATTTAGGTAGATAGATATCTAGAACCATTAATTAATTCAATTACTTATTATTGTCTTTATCTCGTAATGATTAGGTAATCCCAATGAAGGTTTAGATCTTCCAACTGATTATCACGATAAGCATGAGATTCGTTAAGGTCAAGTGAGTACTCTCGATGTCTCTATATTTGTTTTGTATTTGTAGTTAGTGTACTTAAATTAAATAGTAATAACTTGATGTGTAGGGATTTGGGATATGTATGTACTTGATAATGATGGATTATTATGAAAAATATTGTTAAATACAATAATTGAGGATTTGATTGTATGATTGATTGTTACATGATTTGGATGGTTTTCGATATTGATTGATCGCCGCATAATTTGAATTAATTATATTTGGCTTATCTAAAATTAAAAAGAAAAAAAGTCATGCATCAACCATGCATTGCATTTATTATTCTTGCCATCACTTTACATGGAGGTAAAAAGAGGCCATGCGAGGGTTATTTATATATATTGAATTAAAGTGTTTAGTACGATATACTCGTACAACATGACCTTACCCTAGCCCATGAGCTTACTAAGTGTTGGAGACGCTAACTGTTTGGCCAAGAATTGAGTCTAGAGACCTCTACTGTAAGGTGTGAGTGTGGACTGTAGGGGCCACCTCACCGCTAGATTTCTTAGAAATGGAAATGTATTTTGCGGAATACGAAAGCTAAATTTATGGTTAAAAAAACCTAGGTGCTAGAACTCGGTTATGATTAGTGCTGATGTATCTCCAACCCTTATCTCGGAGGACATTAAAATCCGATATTATATGCAGTACCGGTCAACTACATATATTGTTTGGCATGCTGTGTATATATGCATTCATATGGTTGTAATGATTTATTTGATAACTCATTTATTAGTATACTATGAAGGATAATTCACTAAGTTCTTGTAGCTTACTCCTCAATAGTTTTTCTTTTGCAGGTTGATAGATAATCATACATGAGTTAAGAGCCGAGCGTTGAGTGCAAATATTGGAATGTTTTAGAGGTTAGAATTAGTGGAAGATTGTATAGCTCTTTTGAGACTTTAAATATAACTACCACTTATATATTTAGATTTTAGTAACTTCAATAAGTTTAAATTTTAAGTTTATACTACTTGATCTTATCATTTAGTAGGGGATACTGATTCTCTACAGTTCTGAGAAACTGTGGAATATTGGATATCTATAGTTATTTATATTTTATAATGTGTTAATTAATTAACAATTCAACAACCTTAGTGATTAATCATTTATAATCTTATAATCTCTGACTTATAAGACGGTTTCCATATCATGGGTGCATATGTGATATGAAAATTTTAAGTAATCATACTTGACCCCCTTTAGAGTCCTAACAATTACCACTAATAAATGTACAATATCCTATAGTCGATCTCCTATCCAATGGTGATCTTACCTAATCATAATCTGTATATCCAACAACATATAGATTGTCGAGCCTGAATTTTTCCTGATTTTTATTAATTTTCTTAATTTGACCTATATTGAACTTTATATTCATTTAATATAAACTCTTCGACCAAAGATTAAGAAAAACTTGATTTTTTTCAAAAATTAAAAAAGAAAAACTTTTAGAGTTGCCATTTGACTGGAGTTAAGAGAAGCGATAAGTTATGACTAATAAGTAGATTAGTTATAACTTTGTTACTAATTTACGGAAGAACCAACTTTAAAAAAGGTTTTTGAAAAAAAAAAAAAACCTTAAGTTTTGGATCTGGAGAGCTAACTTATTAAACCCTAATGGGTACTACCTTAATCTTCTGAGATTAAATTTATTTTTCAATTACCCATTTAATTAATTCTACATTCACAATAAAAGAAAATTAATTAAAAGAAAATTTTATTTACAAAAAGAGAAAATAAAAATAATTTCCCTATTTTAAGTTGCCCTAAAGGTGTTTACGTACTCTCTAATAGAGATCAGACTTCCATAATTCGTTTACAAAAATTAAAGTGTATTAGTTTCTTTTTAATTTGGAAAATAGCTATGTTTAAGTTTTTTATTGGTTTAAATTTATTTAAAAAAAAAAAAGAAATTCTAAAAGGGTCCTAAAATTTTAAGTATTTATTTTTCAAAAAACTCTACAAGGATCCCTAAATTTGGAAAAGGGGGTTATTAATAATTTTTTAAAACCTTTTTTTTCTTTTAGGTGACAAAGACTTGATTTTACAATCAAAACCCATTATTATTTCTTTTTCTTTTTATTTGAAAAATTTTCTTAAAAGAAATAAACAAAACAAAATAAAATAAAAACTTGCAACAATAAATGAAGGAAAAGGACAAATATTTTTATTTCATTTATCTTTTTTTTCTGTACTTTTCCCTTTTTTTTTTTAAATTTTTTGTAAGTAACTAAAAAAGAAAAAGAAAAAAAAAAAAAGAAGAGAAAGCAAGTCAGACTAGTAAGTTGGGCATGGGTTAAACGCGAACTGGAGTCGAGTCAGATCAGCTTATGTGACTCGCTCATGCGTAGGCTTAGAGGAGGGAGAGAGGGAGAGAAGGAAGGAAGAGGAGGCAATGGTGGTTGACTTGGGATGCTTAAGGTGCCAAAACAAAGAGGAAACAACGTTTTTGTGAGTTTTTTATTAGAGAATGAAGGGTAGGTGAAGTGTTACTGCGTTTCGTAGCCATTTGAAGGTGGTTAAATGTGGAGCGGTGGCAGTAGCGACGGTGGTCGTTGGTGCACGCGGTGGTTGTTGTTTATCAAATAGTAGCATGGTCTTAGGTTTTGGGACACGTCAAATTCAGCTGTAAGCTCAGTTTTGTGTTAAAACTATCATACGGTTGAGGTTCATATGGTGGCCATACAGTTGGGGGTTAGGTCAAAGCTCTAAGTGATGGAACTCGCGTTTTAGGGTAAGGCAACTAAAGAGTGTGGTAGTGTTGGAGAGCTAAGGATTGGGGTAAGCTAGATTTATGGTTAGTTTCACTTGAAAAGCTTTGAGGACAAGCAAGTTTTAGAGAGAGAGATGACCTGAGATCAGAGAGAGAAAGTGAAGGATGTGTGTTTTAGAGTGAATTTAAGAATAAACCAATGCTAGGAATAAAGCTAGGAGACACTATTTATATATGAAAAAGCTTGAAAGAATTTAGAAACTACCATCATTGGTCGAATCAACCTTCATTGCTAATCTCAAATTTTAAGTTATTGAGTAATTTCATGGCTAATTTTTACCCTCACATTGGATGAATTTGGACAAGAAATGGGTATCAATTAGTAGTGTCCTAAGCTTTCTTTGGATTCCTGCAATTATTTTGATGAATTTTACCTAAAAAAGCGATTTAATCAGTCAAAAAGAGAAGGGATCACGCGGACTTAATTTCTTACATCTTTGCGAAAAACTGGAGGAAGAGGAAGCTTATATGTAGTCACATATAGGGTACGTGCCTCGTACCCAACCCATATGTAGCTTAAAAAAAGAACTAGGCATTTCTCGTGCCTACATGCATGGGCTGCTCTATCCTACATCAGGGCCTTTGACTCTATTTGCTACCAAACTAAGTTTTTCACCTAGTTCGAAACGTCCTATTGCCCCTTTTTTTCTTTTTCAAGAAAATGTATGGAAGAAAAAGAAAACAAATAAATAAACTTAGTTCTAAGTCAAAATTAAATCCAAGTTGACAAAGTTGTGTACACATATGCCAAAATAAATAAATAAATCAAGATTACTTTTAAGATGAAAATCTATTCTAATGATCGTATACACTTAAATGTTATTTGATAATAAAAAAACAAAAAAAAAAACTTGAAGGACCTATTTTTCCTAAATTTTTTGTACTTTCATTTTTTTCAATTTTTTTTTTCTTGTGTTTCTACATATTTTCTAATTTTTTGTGCTTTTTTTTTTTTAATTTACGCCCTTTTCCTTTATTCGTAAAAGAAACTTTAAAAATTACAGAGGCAAAAATGGAGTATCTACATAAGTGCCTATGATCCTTACACAAAGTGTTCCCACTTGGAGCTCCTTCAAGATAACATAAAATATGAATCATAGCCCTCCAATGACCAGTGTAGGGTAAGCCCATATATTGGCTCACTACATTAACTACAAATGATATATTAGGACGTGTTACTGTGAGATAATTGAGTTTACAACTAACCTTTTATAACTCCTTAGGTCGTCTAAAAGATCTCCTCCATCATATAAGAGCTTAACATTAGGATCCATGGGTTAATCAACTAGTTTTGCTTAGATTAAACCTATTTCAAACCTCGATCCAAGTTTTCTTATTCTTTTAGGGTCTTACCCAGCTCTAAGAGCGCTTACTCATCTCATCTAGTATAGGGCCTTAGCCAGTTCAAGAAGCGCTTCGCCTGCCTTAGTTAGTCAACTCATTGGGGCACAACCAAGTTTTCTCATTCTTTTAGGGTCTTAACCAATTCTAGGAGCGCTTACCCATCTCATCCAGTTTAGCACCTCAGCCAACTCAAGGAGCACTTCGCCTACATTGGTTAGTCGGCTCATTAGGGCATAACCAAGTTTTCTTATTCTTTTAGGGTTTTAGTTAGCTCTAGGAGTGCTTACCCATCTCATCCAATTTAGGGCTTTAGTCAGCTCAAGAAGTGCTTCGTCCACCTTAGTTAGTTAGCTCATTAGGGCATAACCAAGTTTTCTCTTTCTTTTGGGGTTTTAGTTAGCTCTAGAAGCGCTTACCTATCTCATCCAGTTTAGGGCCTTAACCAGCTCAAAGAGCGCTTCGCCCGCTTGGTTAGTTAGCTTATTAGGGCATGACCAAGTTTTCTCATTTTTTAGGATTTTAGCCAGTTCTAAGAGCGCTTACCCATCTCATCCAGTTTAGGGCTTTAGCCAGCTCAAAGAGCACTTCACCTTGCTTAGTTAGTCAGTTCATTATGGCATAACCAAGTTTTCTCATTTTTTTAGGGCCTTAGCCAGCTTTAGGAGCACTTACCCATATTATCCAGTTTAGGGCTTTAGCCAGCTTAAGGAGTGCTTTACTCGCCTTGGTTAATTAGTTCATTAGGGTACGATTGAGTTTTCTCATTCTTTTAGGGTTTTGGCCAGCTCTAGGAGTGCTTACCCATCTCATCCGGTTTAGGGCCTTA
Organism: Lumnitzera littorea; assembly: GCA_024138015.1. Lineage (NCBI taxonomy): Eukaryota > Viridiplantae > Streptophyta > Magnoliopsida > Myrtales > Combretaceae > Lumnitzera > Lumnitzera littorea. The sequence continues at coordinate 96,587,181 of JAMXBB010000010.1, forward strand.
ACCAGGTCAAGGAGCGCTTTACCCACCTTGGTTAGTTAGCTCATTGGGGCACAACCAAGTTTTCTCAATTCATTTTAGGGCCTTAGCAAGCTCAATGAGCGCTTCGCCCATCTTGGTTAGTCAGCTTATTGGGGCACGACCAAGTTTTCTCATTATTTTTTAGAGCTTAGCCAACTCAAGGAGTGCTTCGCTCGCCATAATTAGTCAACCTATGAGGGGCATGACCAAGTTCTTAATCATTTTTAGGGTCTTAGCCAACTTTAGGAGTGCTTTGCCCACCTTGGTTAGTCATATCATTGGGGTACGACCGAGTTTTCTCAATTCATTTTTAGGTCTTGGTTAGGTTAAGGAGCGCTTTAACTACCTTAGTTAGTTAGCCTATAGGGAGGCATGACTAAGTTCTCATTATTCACTTTAGAGTTCTTGCCAGCCCATAAGGGTGCTACCTTCACTATTCTTTGTTTTAAGCTTATCATCATCAAATCCTCAACTAGCTTGTCATTACGTTTCTTAAGACAAAGTCAGTCTCGAGGCAAAAATAGTGTCTCTTTTGTCTTTATGGTAAAGTTTTTTTCAAACTTAACTATAAAGAGAGGCAGTTATAGATATTCAATTTTGCCCCCGTAGTTCTAATTTTTGTTTTTTTTAAGGGTCCTAATTCAAAAATAAAAAAACAATAAAATAAAATAAAAATTGAAAAATGATGAAAATACCCAAAAAAAAATGAAAAAAGAAAAAATCATAAAAGACTTTTTTAGATTTTTAGAAAATGTTTTAAGATCAATCGTTTTAGTTCGGTTCAAATAATTATTTTAGAAGGTCGTGTAGTTTAAGTACAATTTAATTGTACTAAAAAATTAAGGCATAAGCCAATGGTCTAATGAATAAGTATTAGAGTATTAATATTGTGTTAACTTAAGGCCATAGGTTCGAGTCTTACTAGATACTTAGGCTTTTTATTTGTCTATCTTTTTTATTTTTACAAAAAACGAGTGGTGCGTACAGGATCCACATCTAATTGAATTTTTTGAATCTAATTGGATTGGATTTGAATCATTATAAAAGATTCAATACGATACGATACGATACGATATGTTACGATTTGTTTTGGACTTTATAAATACAAAGCACGTGGCATAAAAGAAACAACACAATTATAGACACTCCCAAAAAAAAAAAAAATCTTCATCAATTCGTCATGGGAAAATAAAAACTACACATAAACTCCATCACCGAACCCTCATTCCCATCATAATTGCACTTCTAACAACACCTGAGGCCTAATCAATCCTTGTGCTTCATAGCCATGTCCCAACAACAACTCCTGACGGCTAACGTCTACTGCAGCACTCTTCATCACTAAGGAAGCCAACAGCCAACTGTCTGTCGACCATAGGCTTCGCCTGACTTCCCTCGCTGCTGTACACTCCGATTATGACTATACGTAGCATACATCACTAATCCTCCGTACCATCACCGTAGCAATCGTCGACGATCCAACCGCGCGCATTCACTAGCAATCCAAGTGTGACATCCATGCAACTAAACTCCACACATGTTGAACAGACCAAATCACATCCCAACAACAACTGACTGTAGCCCCTCACCAAGCATTCATTGTGCACTGCACCTTGCATAATCTCCACGATCGAACACAAGCACCTACACGCCTTATTGCACTAACCAACACGTTCACCCATTGTCTTCATTGACACACACTGCTTCACCGATCCCTTTCACACATCTACGAATGCTAAGCCCTAACACTACTGTCTAACACTCCATCGCCTGAAGACAACACCTTAGCACGTCCAGTCCGTCGACAGTCTATCCGTTGTGGTGCCACAACTACCACGGACCAAGCATACACAATGAGCACAATACCCATGCTGTTTTGTTAATCACCATCTACATACAGCTGTTGCCATTGTGCCAACGTCCATCGCATACACTAAATTGTTGTCCAAGTTGTTGCTCTTTCAACTGAACAACAATTAAGTTCGGCCTTGTTTAGTTCTTTTTACATTATTCATTTATTTATTATTATTATTTTATTATTAGTTAGTTATTGTTGATAACGTAATGAATATGTTAGATTAGGAGATTTCATTCTTGGTATTAGTTTTTTATATATAGATAGTTGTTTAGTAATAATGGGAAATGTATATATATATATATATATATATATATCTACTAGTTTAGGTTTTTTTAGAAATTCTCACATAGAAAATTATTTTTCAGAAATAAAAATAATTAAAAACCCTTTTAAAAGTTTTAGGAATTTTAGAGAGTTTTTTTTTAAATAAAATCACTAAAGAGTTAGGATCCTCTTAGACTTTTGAATAAATTAAATCGATTAAAAATGTAAATTCAGTCAGTTTTTTAAATTAAAATAAACTAACATATTAAAGTTTTCGGAAAAGAACTATAATCGTCTGATCTCAACTAGTGGGTAGGTAAGCATCTTTAAGGCGACGATAAAATCTGTAGAAACTTAAGTTCTTTTTTCTTTTGGTTTTTGTTTCCTTTTCTTAAAAAAATTTTAAAAAAAGGATAATATAGAAGAATAATCCTAATTTCGGAAAATAGATAGTGGTACCCGTTAGGATTTAATAAGTTAGCCCTCTGGATTCGGATTCGGATTCGGATTTGAATTCCTCTAGTTTGTATTAAATTAAAATCAAAGACTGATAGCTAAATTGTAATCAATCCATCCAATTGATTACTGTTTCTTTTCTTTTCTCAACTTCGGTCGAGTGGCGACTTCAAAAATTTTTCTAAATGAAAAATCGGAATTTCTCAATTTCTTTAATTGAGGATTAATATTAAATAAGTTAGAGTTTGATATTCATTAGAAAGTAAGAAATCAAATTAAAATGAAGAAAATCGAAAATTCAGGCTCGATAGATACACTTATCCTTTCTCAGTGCAATTAGAAGGTCTAGATTGCGTAAAGGAGGATTTAAGTCCGATAGAGGAGTTGACGGAGGCGAAGAGTCCTATGAGATAACTTGCTATCGATGAACATAAACTTATATATTTGGCCAGTTAAGATGAGAGAATCCTTGAGATGATGGCCAAGTAGTAGAGTTATCTTGAGAAGATGGTATAATAGTAGAAGAACGTTAGTCAATAGGGAATGAATCATGAGAGGATTATAAAGGCAATATATGAGGAATATAATCTACAGGAGACTCGTCTTTAGAAGACATGGACGATGCAGAAAAATATGGTGTAGACTCAAAGAAAGACACATCTGGATAAACATAAACCTTGTGATGTTTAAGAGAATAACAACGATGCCTCTTTTGGTTTTTAGAGTAGCTAAGGAAAATACAACGAATTGATCAAGGATCAAGCTTATCACTTCCTAAGGATAGTTGATGAATCAAACACAAGTAACCAAAGATATGAGGAGGTAAAGGAAAAAGTGATTGATTAAGGAGAAAAAGAAGCAATGAAATCTTACCATGCATTGCAGATGGCATTATATTGATGAGAGAACAAGCAATGAGAACAACATTGGCCCAAAAGTGTTTAGGTACATTCATATGAATCAATAATGTTTTGAAAATTTTAATGAGATTGATTCTTAAGCTTAGTGACTACATTTTGTTATGGAGTATAAGCACATGGAGTTTAATAAATAATGTCATGCTTTTGCAAATATGATTGAAAACCATTGGGCATTTATTCCTTCGCATTATCCATGTAAAAAACACAAATGAAGGAATTAAACTGATTTTGAATTTTAGAATGAAATGCACAAAATAAATCAAATAACTCCGAACGATTTTTCATTAAATATAACCATGTCATTCTTGAATAATCATCAATAAAGGTAACAAAGCATCTAAAACCAAAAAGAGAATTGACACATGTAAGTCCTCATACATTAAAATGAATGAAATGAAATGGAGTGGTTGCTTACTTATTAACTTTTCGACTAAATGAAATGGATATTTTGAAGTTACAAGAGTCTAATGTATTCTTCTTGTAATAAAGTAACAGTGGATGACTTGGGTTCTTCATTGTGGATATTTGAAGTAGGCATGGTATCTATTGAATCTAAAGTAACATGTGTAGCTATAAAAGTACCATACTGAATAACATGAGTCTTAGGTGGACATCCATTTAAATTCCAACAAGTTTCTTGAATGTGACTTGGGCATGGATAGTGATCACAAAAAGGACGTAGTACATGGCCTCGCCCTTTATGACCTGTATGACCTCCCCCTCTACTAAAAGATCCTCTAAACCTACCATTAGGCATTTGACCAATAAGAGCTGAATCGTTAGTGGGTGAACTAAGAGATAATGTAGACTGTGCAGAATCTTGACTAATGTGAGAATAAACATCAATTAAAGATGGAAGCTCTAATGATCCAAGAACCTAAGATTTCATTGATTTTAGTTCTAGTTTAAGAACATGGAGAAGTTTAACAACTGTAAGACGATCACATTGTTTTTGCATTTCCTTCATATCGGTACTAAGAGGCATTACATCATTGATTTCCTATAAACAGTTTTTAACCTCTCCATAGTATTCAGCAAAATATTTATCTCCTTGCTACAGTTAAAAGAAATTAACCAAAACATCTTACATAAATGTATCATTTGAAGCGTACAAGAATTTAAGATAGTCTCAAACTTCTTTACAGGTACCAAAATTGTTGCATGAAGTAAATATCTAAGGTTCCATTGAGTTCCATAACAAATGAGGATATCGTTGATCAATTTGATCCCATTCAACATATTTATTATCAGTTTCCTTAGGAGGTGAATCGGTCAAAATTCTAAGACATCCATGACCATGAAAAAAAGCTTAAACCATACTTGTCTATTGAAAATAATTCTTACCATTTAATTTGACGGAGGTAAGTGCTAAAGCAGAAGATGCAGGTAGTGTAATGATAGGCTTAGACTCCATAAAGATTGACTTATTGATTTACTTTTCGAGATATAGGATAGTATGACAACTAAACTATATAAAGTTAATGGTCATAAACTACTTATTACATCACTTGTAACTTAGAGAATCATAACAAACAACTTTTGTATTAGATTAAACATGGTGGTAGACTAAGTAGCGGACATAAGGTTTCAAAACACGTTGGAATGGCATGTAGGCAGTTGATGTTTGTGGTTAGGGTTTCAAAATAGGTTGGAATGGTGTATAAGTGGCTAGTATGTGTAGTTAGGGCTTCAAAATTGTTAAGATTGGTGACTATGGCGTTGGAGGTTTAAGGTTTCATTGGTGATGCATAGTTGATTGTTGATGGTTGCCAAAGGTTTTGTTTGTGGTGGGTAATGGTTTTGTATGATTGGAGAAGGATTTCCTTATAGTTGGTCGTTGGTTTGATTGGAGAGGGGAGATGGATGGTAGTAACTAATATTGGTGATTGTGTCTAGGGTTTAGATGAGATGGTTTGGGTAGCTATTAGGGTTTGGTTTAGCAGCTAAGGTGAGTTTCGATAGTGGGTATGGTTATGGCAATAGCCATTTAACGATGATGAGGTCATTAGTTATGGTGGTGGTGATTCCTACTCTGATATTATGATGAGAATAATTAAAGAAAGTGTGTTAAGGTTAATCTCACCATAGCACGCATAAGTTTATTATATAATATGAATTTTGGAAATACATGATTATCCTTACACTATTATAGTTAATCCTCTAACATAATATATATACACATACTTACTAAATGGGGAAAAAATAATATCAAATATATTTTTATCTAAATCTAATGAACTCTTCATTCTTAAGCCAATTCTTTTTATAATTGTAAAAAATAAAAAGAAAGAAAGAAAGAAAATTGATCGCTCGTTTTAAGATACTTTTATTTTTCCTTAAAATTATTGGGTTTTCATATTACTTTATTAGCTTTATCATCTTAAATGGAAATAAGATGCCCTTCTTCGCAATTTACTTTTATCAAATAATTTAAACATTTAATTTAATTTATTGCAAATTATATCACTCCCTTAAGATCCACGTTCATTTGATCCCTTCTCTTAGTTATGTATTAAATTAAATATTGTTAATGGTAATCAGTGAAGATGAAGAATTTGTCCACCATGACACATAAGCTTTTTTTTTTTTTGGTAAAATAGAAAGGGGATAAATTCTAAATATTACCCCTAACTATTGATGAGATCTCCTAAACTCTTAAAGTATGGGTTTACCTTGTGACAACTTTTATAAATATACATATACTAAAACCCTAAAACCATTACTTGGAAAACAAACAAGAAATACTACTAGAATTCAGAAGAATGAATAATAAGGTTTTTGAGGCTTTAAAGATGTATTAAAATGTATATACACATATGCGTATGCCCATACACAAAAACATATATTATTGAAAGTTTTTAAAACTTATTCGAAGGTTAATGCTTTGAGAATTTACGATCTATTTGCACCTCACTAATAGTTTTATAAAAATATTTGTAATTTTCCAACAAAATAACTGTGTGTAAAAAGATATGATTTTAAAGGAATACCCTAATTTCCCATCTTTTCCAACCTCAATTTGGTAGTGGCTTAATTTTCAAATATTTTTCTTCAAAAGATTTTCAAAAAAGTAAATTTACCCTTAATTTATGTCTAATATCTTATATTGAATGGCTAGGTTTAATATGAGTCGAATTAAGGAAAAATGAAAAATTTTCAGGCTTGATACTATACATCTATTATAATGATTCTTAGATCTTCTAAGATTACGACCCTTACCATAGTGCCCCATATCCCATTACCTACTATCTCAAACCTAAACCTAAACCATCTTAAGAGTCTAATGAATCAAGTTACTTATATAAGGTTCTTACCCCCAACTTGAGGTTTTCACGGCTAAGCTTAAGAAGAATGATATAGAATATAGCCATATAAAACAATGATGTGTTTATGGTCCATACATCATTTCATGTTCTCCTTTAATCTTGAGTGGCAATCATGCTCATCAATCAATATTTGAGCAAGATGTGCCTACCCATCCCCGAAGTACTAAGCTAAGTAAGGCTAGGAAACATAGAAGCTAAGTAAGGCTAGGAAACATAGTAAATGCATAAACAACATATGGAAGTTTTTACATATTGTTGAAATGGATGAAGGAGAGCAAGCTCCATACTTGGCTTGTAAGAGAAAATTATCATCCGTGTACAATTTGATGCTAGTTACCTTTGTTGACGCTTTGAAAACTAGAAAAAAAAAAAAAGTAAAGTGATAATGTTTTGGAGAATCAGGCAACAACCTTAGTGGTTGTACTAATGTTGCTGGTTCATCCAACATATCTAATAGGTTCATGTTCAATAAAAGAGGTGTATATAATGGCCACCTTTAAATAATTGTAATGGTTAATATCGCATCATAAATTTAATAACGTACGTTAGGCTAAATTTTTATAGAGTAGTTGAACACCTTGTTAAGATACACCCATTGGTAAATAGCTTACATGGTTCTAAATGTAAACATAATGAGTTTAAGTAATATTTTAATGAACAAGAAAATTCAATAAAATGATTTTAAAGTGAGTCGCATTATTGTAATATCTTATATGGGCCTAAACGCATTTACCTTAGAGTAGTTGAACACCTTGTTAAGATATACCCATTGATAAAAAGCATACATGGTTCTCAATGTAAACATAATGAGTTTAAGTAATATTTTAATGCCCAAGAAAATTCAATAAAATGATTTTAAATCGAGTCGCATTATTGTAATCTCTTCTATGGGCCTAAATGCCACCCATATTACCCCTTTATCTTAAACCCTAATGCTTTAAACTCCACCAAAACCCTCTTAACTTATTCATTCCTTACTCTATTTTCATCCCTCCCCTCCCTTCCACTTGAAACAAGATCTTAGAGTTTCTAATACTCAAGAAAAACCCATTTTCAAGCTTTCCTAAAAATAAGGTAACTTTCTAGTCTCTCTTTATAAGTTTTTATTAATGAAAAACCTCAGTTTCCATGGAGTTTCTTCAACATTCCTTAGTAATCCGAATTTAAATGTGTACATTATAGCTTTTCCTCTTTGGTTTGGTTTGTGTTTGAGGCTTAAAGCTCAAATTCACTCATTGCAAGTAAGTATCCTCAAACTTTTCATCTTGTTCTTTAATTTAAAGTTGGTGTTCTTGGACTTGTTTGTGGGTTTGATGATTAAATGGGTGTTTGAGTTGAAATTTGTGGTTGTGATGGGTTAAAAAATAGATTAGGTAATGGGTAATTAACGGTTTGAAGTATATTTAAGGTTAGGTAGAAAAATGGAATTGAAATAGTTGGTTTGGATTACTTTTCAAAGGAGGAAAAAAATGTAAGTTGCTATTAGAAGGACATGGCCAGTGATATGATCATGTTGTTGACTGTATCCAGTAGGGGAAGAAAATGGGTAGAAAGTGACATGACCAGAACAACATGATCATGTTGTTGATCATGTCTGGTAGGGGGAGAAAATGGGTAGAAAGTGACGCAACTAAAATGACATAGTCATGTTGAGTGGTGAACTCTAAATATATTCTTTTCCTAACCAATCTTACTCAAACCTTCTCTTATCCTTAATATTTAGTTCCAACTAACATTTTTATTTTTTTTGTAAAAATTCCAACTTCTATAAAAATTGCTAGATTTTGATACATCCACGTAACATGATTATGTCGCTAACCATGTCAAGTTATATATTTTATGTGAAACCTTTTCTTATTATGTCTCTTGACTAAACTCAATCAAATATTTTCCCAACATTAATATTGAGCTCCACTTAACCTTCTTTTATAAAAGTTCCAACCTTAACCTAGAATTTTCAAGTTCTTTAAGTTTAATTTAACACTTCGACTAATTTTAAACACTTTATTCTCTAATGTCACTTTAATGAATTTTACTTTATTTTACCACTTTAGTACAATAATTACCATCTTTCAAGCTATGCTCCTAAATTTCCTTTACTACTTCAAGCTTTTGATTCTTCTTCTAAGTGTTTCTTCCAACTTATTCTTAATTAAAGTTTCAAACTTTACCTTCAATCTTAGTAATGATACCCTTAGGAGTTGTAGTTGGATTTAGGGGGTAGTAATCAAAGTTAGAAGTTTTAAACTAAAAGCTTTATATTAAATAGGATTGATGATGGATTAAGGAAGGCTTGTTGTTGTACTTGCTAGGTTCTTGACTTAAGTTTCTTGTTAAGTGCGGTATGGACCTTAAGATTTGGATATGGGACTTGTAGTTTATTTACTTAGCTTTCTAAGTATGTAGTACTTGATTGTTTACTTGTACTTATTAGGACTTATTAAGAAAATTGGATTAACCTATATTCGACTCAATTAAACTTAGTTGTTGGTTATGTTCAACCCACTCACTTTAGGAGTTCATAGTGGCAGATCCCCAAAAGAGTAACTACTGGTCATATGTAAGTTTTCCTTAATGGACTTACATATAAGACAATGCAACTTGAATTATAGGATTTAAGGACTTTGGATTCTAGATTTTAGGTATAAAGGACTTAAAGAAAAATTTATATCTTAATCTAACTATATATGTAGACAAAGATCATGATGTGGTGATGTCACGAGTACTCCTTTATTGGTTGTTGAACTAAATTCAAGACAATTGATTAACTATTTGCTTTATACTCAATTTGACTTGCATTATATGCATGTGTATGACTTGGTTTGGCATTTGTGTAGGCTTATGCATCACGTATTAAGTTTCACCCATTCTTTTTATTTTATTTTTTTTCAACTGTAATTGATTAAGATGAAGTTGTTACTTGTAGAGTTGAGGCAACTAATATTAGGTTTGGGAAGAAAAGTGTATAGTATTGAGGATATTGTTGAGTAATTTGTGAAGATGATTTTATGATATGGAGTACATTTTAGGTAGCATGGTCTGTTAGTGTAGAGTAGAAAATGCTAATGATGAAAATCATTGTGGTTGGAATGGCTTGCTTGAGTCATTCATTTTGTAGAAAACTTGGGGATGTGTTAATAGTGTTTTATTGACAAATGTAGAAGTGATTTTAGAGACTATAGTAGTGTTTTTGAGTCTTAACGTATCATTAAAATAATGAGGACACGTGATGAGTTCTAACACCCTTAGGTTTTGTGGTGTTAGGAATATTGTGTAAATTCTAGTCACCCCCTAAAAGCTTTTATCTCTTGAGTATCAAACATCTACATTCAAAATGCTTAAAGAGGCATTAAAGGTTTGATAAAGTCTAATTGCATTTTACAATAACAAGATGCTATAGGACTATATATATCTCTAATAAAATCAGATGGTATAGGATGAAGCAACATCTAATAGGATGTAAATTGTTCTCAAGGCCTTTAAAGACTCAAAAGCTTTATTTCCCTATGTCAATATTGTATTTCCTTACCTTATTGATGTCTCAAGGTGTTATTTACATATGTAAGTGATTTTATACTACAATCTATTGTCTATGTAATGACAACAAAATTTTGATATTACTTTAACCCCCTTTCCCTCCCATTTTACATTGCAACAATTCTCAACCATTTGTTCAAAGTTTTACAATGCTTTTCTCCACGAGGACTTCTATGTAAACATTGGTATACAAGATAAGGAGTATGTTACTACATATGCCCAAGTTGCACAAAGTTAACTCCATAGCTTTTATTAGCTGTACTATGTAAGGTTGCAGCAATTATCTCAGACATCATTGTCTAGCATTCACGTGACTAGTTCATACTCGCATATATCTACTTTGTCATCATAAAGAAGTAGATACATTATAAAGAAGCTAAAGTAATAAAAGTGGTACTATTAAGTTATTCGATGAGTTGTTAGTGTACCATATACAAGTAGTAGAGGAGGCAAATGGGATAGGTTTTCATGTCCTCAAAGGTAAAGTTATCTAAGCAAGCCAAGTCATCATCTCCTTTGATATTCACTGAAGTAGGAGCGGTTTAACATATCCATATGTTTAAAAGACTAGACTAATGTTAACAAGTTTTAATTTCTTTAACTCTCAGATGGGATCCCGTAATCACCATCACATTATTGACTAGATTAAGAATGAAAAGTAATTTTATTTTTATTTAGATGTACCTTTTATTGCTTAAGCAAATGTAATATTTCAAAATATTAGTTATAAAATTGTTAAGGAATTTGGAAAATTTATGTTAAAAATATAAAAGAAATTTTAATTACAAATCAATTAAAAGCTAATTTAAAAAAAAAAAGGAAAAAACATTGGTATGTTTTTCCATAACTTAAGTTTATGTACCTAAGCCTAACGTGCTTAGAGATGTATAAATGGGTTTTAGCTCACGAGTCAACTCGTTTAACCCACTTTTAAAGTGGGTTTGGGCTTCATTTTTTCAACCTGTATAAAAGCAAGCTGTTTTAGCCCAGCCCATATAACCCACGGGTTTGAGTGGGCTAACCCGTGATGGGCTAAGTTGGCCCGCTTTTTATTAAAAAAATGGCAGATTTGATTTGATTTTGAATTTGTAACTCGTAATTTTGAATTGAGGTTAGGTCCATCGTTTACGCACGGGTACGACATAGGTCAAATAAAGCTTGTAGAGTCACAGTTACACGACACGCTCTCTCCATCTACTTTCTATTTCTTTCTTTACTTTACTGTTTTGCTTTTGGAATTACGAAAGAAATTTCCCTCAAACCCTAACCCTAGCCCTAAGTCACTCTTTGTCTGTTACTCTTTTCGATTGTCTCTCCTATACTTCGACTAATTCGTCAATGACTCAATCGTCACTCATACACACTTAGTCAGTACGCTATCCAGTGGAGTCTCACCTCATCTTAGGTCATCGGTAAACTCATTAGAAAATAAAAGGTACACTTTGTTAGTGAAAGTCACAACAATCAACAAAAAAGACAACATTCTAGCTTCCTGATTGTATTTTGTAAGTACCTTATCTCTCTCTCTCTCTCTCTCTCTCTCTATATATATATATCTAGTTGAAGACAAAATTTTTTTATTATGTTTCATGTCATTCTAAAATGGTTGGATGGGTTCCTTTCTATAAGAAGATATTGAAGTTCATCCTTTCTATTATAATTTTAACTTCTTGTAATTGCTGCTTGGTTGAATTTCACTTCATTTTTGGAACCAGTATAGACTTGTTCATTTTGTTATCTATTGTGTCTATTATTGTGGAAATCTATGGAGCGCTTTAGTAAGTTTCTGGAGCTTACATGTTTCATTTATCAGGTTGTCTTTAACTAGAATGAAGTGGGTGTAGAATGGTATGGAAGTGATGGGAAGCTAGAAGAGAATTGCCTTTTGCATTATTTAAATGAGATCTTTAATTGGTTGCACTAAGTATCATCAAGTGTTGTAGGGTTTGAATGGATGAAAATAGAAAAGTATTTCATCGATGAATTTAGACTAGCCATTTTGATTTTGTCCTTGGACAAAGTGGGCCTAAAATAGAACAAATGTTACAGTAGTTGTATCTAATGCATAGGTATGAGAAAGAACTAATTCTAACTATTTCATATGAGTGTTATAATCAGGCTCCTCCTGATTAGCTAAGAGGAGGTCTAACATATGGGTAGAAACTTAAAGGAAAGAATAATAGATCCTTGGACCTTGTAAATAAAAAAATTTTGTCAATATATATATGTGTCAGCAGCTTTGACAAAGGTGTATGCTATTGCTGTCTTTGTTAGAAAGTTTAGATAGAAAAAACTTTTTGCCTCATTTGTATAAGTTGAATAAAGTCTTCACTTTGAATTGAGAATCTTTTTTCTTTTTTGTTCTCATTTGAGAAATTTTACATGTACGTAACGTTTATGGATTAATTATGTTGGTATGGTATGAATCCTAAAGAATAATGCAATGACTCTAAAATAAAAAATATTTATCTTTGAATAGCCACATAAAAGGAATAAATACTGACATACATTAATAAAGCACAATCATGTCATGATCGACCCAAAAACAATACAAAAAATGTTTGGGGATAATTAAAAGGATATAACAATATGTTAGTAATATATATAGATAGTATTCATTAAAAAAGGCCATGCTTACAAAGGTTAATATTGATTAAATTAGCTATAATTTAATTCCTTTTCTTTTTCTGTTCACATTTTTGGCATATTATTGTGATTTGTAGTGTATGAATTGTAAGGATTTGATGAAAAAATAGGTCGAAAGTTGATGAATACAAAACATTGAGTAGAAGCAATAACGAAGTTAAGAGTGATTACCGATTCAATTTTTTTGTTTACACTTGTAATTTGCTAACATTTGTTGTACTAATCAATTCATGTTTTCTTATGGAATTGCATATTACTAAAGTGAGGTTCTTAGTAGTTTGTGGAGTGTGAATAAAATATCCAAAGCTCCATGTGGTTTATTATATTTACATAAATATAGAGTTAACATAAATTCATTATATTCTTACTTTTTCTTTTGCGGTTCATTTTCAGATGGATCGCGATATTAGTACTGGTAAGGACACTATTATTCAGCATATCAATGTAGATGGTGAATCAAAAGCTTATGGTGGCAATGTTAGTGTGCCGTTTAATGCCATCACCAAAACATCTATTGATTTTGAAGAATCAAAAGGAAAGAGAGCTAAAACAAACACTTCTGAAATTTGGCATACATTTACAAAGATAGGAGTAGAAAAAGATGGAAAGGAAAGAGCATGATGTAACAAGTGTAAGAATGAATATGTTATTGGTGGGTCCAAATATGGAACCTCAACTTTGCTTAGACATATGGAGAAATGTCGTCCACTTCCTAGATATCATGATGTGGGTGAAATGATGATTGATGATGCAGGAAAATTAAAGTCTAGTAAAGTAGGTTATAAGGTTGCTTGTAATATTTTAACAAAGGCAATAATTGAACATAATCTTCTCTTTTCATTTATTGAATATAGGAGGATTATAGAATTCATACAACACTTCAACCCTAATTATATTCCCATCTCTAGGAAAACAGCCACATCTGATGTGTGCAAATTGTACTTATCTAAAAAGGGAAAATTGAAAACTGCTTTGGAAAAAATCCTTGATAGAATTTGTTTGACTTCTGACTTATGGATAATTAACACAAGTGAGGGATACATATGCTTAGCTACTCATTATGTTGACGAGAATTGGAAGTTGAACAACAAAATTCTTTCCTTTTCTTATATGCACCTTCCTCACTTAAGACTTGAATTGTCGAAGAAAATGTTTGATTTTTTTGAAAGATTGGGGTATAGATAAGAAGATTTTCTCTCTTACCCTAGATAATACATCTGCTAATGATTGCATGCAAAATTACTTGAAAGATTAACTTAATTTATAGGGTAGTTTGTTGTGTGGTGGAGAATTTTTTCATGTTTGATGTTGTGCCCAAATTCTTCACCTAATTGTGAAGGATGGTTTGTCAATGGCTAGTGAGGCCTTGCATAAGATTAGAGAGAGTGTAAAGTATGTGAAGGGGTTAGAAAGTAGAATGAAACATTTTTGGGAATGTGTCAAAGAAGTTGGTAATATTGACATTGGAATTGGTTTGCATATGGATGTGGCAACTAGATGGAATTCTACTTATCTAATGATTGAGAGTGCTTTGAAGTATCAACATGCATTTTCCTACTTTCAATTAAATGATTCAAATTATAAGTATTGTCCATCAATGGAGGAGTGGGAAAGAGCACAAAAATTGTGCAAATTTCTTAGTTCCTTTTACATTATTACAAATTTAATGTCTGGGTCCTCCTATCCAACTTCAAACTTATATTTTTTGCAAGTGTAGAGAATAGTGTGTTTGTTGAATGAGAATTTAACAAGTGAAGATACTGTCATAAGGGATATGTGTATTAAGATAAAGCAAAAATTTGGCAAATATTAGAGGGAATATTGTATTACCCTTGCACTTGGAGTAGTACTTGATCCTTGAATGAAGTTTAATTATTTGAAATTCTGCTTCAATAAGATTGATTCACTTAGCTGTGAAGAGAAGTTAGATAGAATAAAGAGTAGGTTATATAGACTCTTTGGGGAAGATGATAAGAGCAAGCAAAGTAACACGAGTTGTGGTAGCTCTCAATTTGTATCTCCTCAAAGACTTGGAGGTGGAGTTCAATGGAAAGGAACCGAAGGGAACATTGGATTTGGTAAAAGTTTAGGATAGTTGGGTATCGATTTTGTTACTCTTAATGTAAATTCAATGGTTACTTTAATTATTTATTTTTATAATACTATGCATACCTTTAATGAGTAATGATCATAACTTTTCCTTTTTTTTTTTTTTTTTGTTGATGACTTAGGAGTATTGCCAAGTTGAGGTTCAAACTATTGGTAAATCTTCCTTATATTTCTATTTAGAAGAACTGGTAATGGATATGAACTTCTATTCAGATTTAGATATGTTGGAATTTTGGAAATGTCAACATCACAGGTATCCAAATTTGTGCATAATGCCTTCCAATGTTCTAAGTATTCCAATTACTACTGTTGCTTTCAAGTTTGCTTTTAGTATTGGCGTTTGTGTTCTCACCAAGTGTCGTGGTAGCATGCTTTTTGAAAATGTGGAAGCTTTAGTTTGTACAAGGAATTGGTTACAAGGATTTAATTAGGAAGGTCATTTTTTCATATTGATACTATGTTTCTTAATTTTCAATTTATCCTTTTATTATTTATATCTAGCTATGTTTATGTGATTTTTTTTTTTAATTGTAGATGAAAGTGAAAAAAGACTTGAAACAACATTGTCAAAGGAGGATTCAAATGTGGTGGTTGATGATTGAAGAAGATCAACGTCAATTGTAAGTTTATGTCTAGCTTATTTACACATTATATACTGCTTTAATAAAGAAATAGATGGAAAAATGTGGTGGTTGAGCTTAGTAAATTTCATAGTGGGGATAATTAGTGAAGAAATAGATGGAAAATGAAATGAGAAATAAATTAATATGTTATTCAATGTAATATTCTTTTTGAAATCTAATCAGTCTAGTTTTATAATTATGCTTAGTAGCAGAGTTATTCTTTCAAACAGCAAGTTCATTTTCTTAATCACTAGCTGTGTCATCAAAGTCAAACACTAGATGCCAATAGGAAAACTAGAAAATTGTCGTGATCATTGATGATGTAACGCAACTTCTTTTTTTATGGTTTTGTGTTTGGGGCCTAGGGGAGACATGCTGTGATTGTAATGAATTGACGATGACATGCTGTAATGAATTGAAGAATGACCATGCAATGTAGACATGTAGTTGCTTTTTATAGTTTTGTGTGTGTCTTCTGGGGGTACTGTATCGGTGTTAGTTCTTTTTGTTTGTACTCTGTATAACTTTTTGTTCATACTTTGTATAACTTTTTGTTCTTATTTTTTTTTCTTCCATCCTGCTGGTATTTTTTAAGTTTCATCCCTTCTATGTTTGTATTTTTTTTGGAATGAAGTGGACTGCCTCAACATTCTCTTTTCTTTTTAGAACTCTATCGCTCATTGTTCAATTAAAATGTCATCTCTAAGTATTATCAATTTTTATTTCTTATAAATCCATATGATCACAACCCCTTATTCCATTACATAGATGTAAAAGTAGCAAGCTATTTGTAAAGAATTAAAAATTCTGATACTTTATGTAAAAATTTCTTCACTAACCCATTAAAATGGGTTAAATGAGCTAGAATAGTGGGTTGGCCCATTTAACCCACCAGTTCATGTGGGTTGGGTTGGGCCAGTTAAAATTTGGTCCGTTTAAAAGTGAGCCAAAATTAGTTGGCCTACTTAACCCATAGGCTAAAGTAGGCTAGGCCGGATTAACCCGTTTAACCTACTTACCCACCTCTAAACATGCCACATAACTAGGTGTCTGTGCTTTGGGCTATGCATGCCCTGGCTTAGTTTGAGACGTATCTAAACTAATGAGCAAGTTCATTTAAGCATACCTACATAATAATTAGCCATTCATGAGTATAATTGAATCAATATATGCTCAAGAAAGTAGTAATAATCAATCATGATGAGTTATCCAGTTTTAATTCTTAAATTAATTTATGTTTTTGAAATATTACCAATTAATAAAAATAGTCAATAATAGAATTGATTATACAAATTAGTGCTAGTGACCTTTGTCAACACATTGAAAGCCAAATATAAAAGTGGCAATGTTTTTGAGAACCAAGCAACAACCTTAGTGTACTGATGTCCGTAGTTCATCTAGCATATCTAATAGGTTCATATTTAAATAAAGAGATGTTTATAATGGCCTCTTTTAAATAATAGTAATGGTCGGTATCACTTTTACTTTTGTGAGGCATCTAGCTTTTGGAGATTGGGTTGCATGGAAAATAAACTTGGTTTATCACTAGATAGTCCCACAAACACTAAGGAATGATGTGATTTATCTCCTCTCATAATGTTAGGATTCACTTAGCGTTTGAAACCTCTCACACAGCATTTCCCTTACATCTAACATATAGAAAGCCTCGCAACCACTTGAAGACTATAGTTTTATGTGCTTTTCCATGTATTAGATTGATGAATGATGAAGGTTGTAGAAGAGGATTATTATGTTTATATTCTTGTCTAAAGCCTATGCCAGTGTTACTATTGCATCCATGTAATTGACACCTTTCATGCGTATGTCATGTAAAGGATGTAAAACTTCTTGTTAAGCAACACTCTACTGCACAACTCCGATAACAACATTAAAGACCATGTTATCTTTAATTTGTGAAGGGAAGTTATTTCATCTAGTATGTTTATTGCATCATAATTTTAGTGATGTACAATGGACTAAATGTTTGTAGAGTAGTCAAACACCTTACTAAGATACACTCATTAGTAAAAAACATAGATGGTTCTAAATATAAACATAACGAGTTTAAGCAATATTGTACAAATTTTTGTTACCCCTTAAAAGCTTTTATATGGTTATTAAAATCATGATTCTACTATTCTTTTGAATATGTAGGATTAGTATAATAATATAAAATCGCACAAAATTGATAAAATCGATAAAGTTGTAGATTATAATTCATAATTTTACTAAATTTTTGCACCTAAGCAGTTTATGTTTGTTTTAACTATATAAAATATCATAAAATCACAAACTCGTAGAATTATATAATTGATTTACGATTTTGATAACTATACTTTTATCTCGTACATCAAACATGGTGGAACTCAACATTCAAAATGCTTAAAAAAGCACTAAAGGTTCGACAAAGTTTAACCGTATATTATAATGATAAAAAAGCCTCCTATAAAATTTAAATTCTAAAGGACAAGTAACATCTAAGAAGATGCAAATCGTTCTTAAGGCCTTCAAATACCTAAAAGCCCATCTACCATGTTGCTATTACCATATGGCAATCTCATGTTTCCCCACCTTATTGATGTCTCATTTTATCTACATAAGAGGTGTACAGGTAGGTTAAATAAGCTAACCTAACTCGATTTACTTTTCACTTTGGCCTTTGAATTAAATAAGTTAAGCTCATTTGGGCTACTTTTTAAACAGGACAAAAACACTTACCTTAACTTGCTTTTTAAGTGAGTTAAGTAGGCTAACTCATAGCTCAAAGGTATAAGTAGGTTAAATAGGTTAACTCAAACTGGCTCCATTAACCTACTTTTTAAGCGTATTAAACGGATTAGTCCATGGCCCAAAACTTGTTTGCACACTTTTAATACACATGTAGGTGATTCAATACTATAATCTATTGTATAAGTAATGGTAGAAAAGTTCTAAGATTAGTTTGATCCCTTTCCCTCCCATTTGACATTGCAATAATTCTTAACCTTCTATTCAAGTTTTATAGTACTTTCCTCTTCAAGGACTTTTATGCGAACATTAGGATATAAGGCTACAAATGAGTTAAGCCAAACTAAGCTTTTCAAGACTCATTCTTTGCACTTTTGAAAATTATTGCCCCCAAGCCGAACCAAGGTTGAGTTTGATTCATTTAGATAAATAAGTTTTGTCTTAAGTTTGAGCTCAACTCATTTATAAATAGACTTTGAACCAAGCCAAGTCAAGCCGAGCTTAAGCTTGCTCATGAGCTCAATACAAAATGAATAAATATATAGATAAATAGATTAATAAATAGTAAATAAAGATTATATTATATATTATACATTATCTCATGTCATATTATATATATATATAATATTTGTAATATATATAAAGCTCGTAAACTTGCTTATAAATCTAAATAAATTAGCTTGTAAGCTTAAACTGAAGCTTGATCTTAATTTCTTAAACAAATAAGTTTTATTTTGAATTCAAACTTGATTCGTTTACTAATCAAGTTCGAACTAAACTGACTCGAGCTTAAAGTGAGTCAAGCTCAAGTAACTAGTGAGTGGCTCCGTTGGTTTGCAAATTTATTGGGATACAAGATATGGAGTATGTTGCTACATTTGCCCAAAAGGGATAGAGTTACCTCTTTGGCTTTTATCAGCTATACAATGTATGGTTATAGCAATTATCCTAAGCACTACTATCCGATATTCATGTGACCGATTCACACTCGCATACATTCATATCGTCCTCATAAAGAAGCAGATACAATACAAAGAAGCTAGAGCAATAGTAGTGGTACTTTTTTAAGCTATTTAATGAGTTGTTAGCATACCAGATACAGGTGGTAGAGGAGGAGGAAGGAATAGGTTTTCATGTCCTTGAAGGTAAAGTTAACATCTTTCCGATACCTCTCCTAATGGCACGTGATATTTTTAGCACTCTAGTTTCAATGGTCCCTTTTGTGTCGATATAGCTACGGAAGCGAAGTTATCATTTCCTTTGATACTCATTGGAGCCATAGGGTTCAAATGTTCATCTGTTTAGAAGACTGGAATAATGTTGAGAAGTTTTAATATCCTAACTCTAAGATGCGAGCACACAATCACCATCCCACCATTAGCATTTATCGGATTTACAGGCGAAGAATGTAATGAGATTTACTTTCAATGATATATTATTATATTAATTTTTTCTTTTGTAATTTTAAATAAAACTATGTCCAAGTGTAAGAATAAAAATTACCTTTATTTTTACTTAGGTGCACCATTTATTACCTAAGCAAATGTAACATTTCAAAATATTAGTTGTCAAATTTTTTAAGGGAGTTGAAAATTTTTTTTGTTAAAAATATAAAATAAATTTTAATAATAATAATAATAATAAAATAGCCTGTTCGTCCACAACATAGAATGTTAGGCTGTTTATTGAAATGGGCATTGTGTGCTTGGGATCATGTGCCCAAGCCTAACATCCCACATAGGTAGGTGTCCGTGCTTTGGGCTGTACAGAGCTGGGCTTAGGCCAACACGTGTCGTAGCTAGAGAGCAAGCCATTTTATCGTATCTACATACTAATCAATATATACTAAAAAAGCAATAATAACCAATCATGAGGAATTATCCATTCTTTGTTCTTAAATTAATTTATGTTTTTGTAATATTATCAACTAATCAAAATAGTCAAACCTAGAATTAACTATACAACATAAACTTGCCATCTTGAGTACTAATTCTTAGACAATGTCGGTATATAAAAGTAATACACTATTTGGTTATTGTAATTTCATAACTATTGAACTAGGCAAAACCTTTTATTTTGATTTATGTAACTTAAAATTTTATATTATATATTTGATAATATAAAAATCTATTTCACTTAAAACAAAATAAATGTCTTTAAACTTTAAAAAATAACTACATCCGATTTAAGATAATAAGATTGTACTCTCTTATCCTTCTTGCATTATATCACGTCCGATTTAAGCTATCAAACATTACTTAAGAAACTTAATATACAAGAATGAGTCCATTACGGAGGAAGACAGGCATAGTTTAGCAAAAAATGTTAATGGGTCCGACAATGAAAAAGGGAAAGAACATCAATAATCTACACAAGTTACACTCTTTTTCACAAATCTAAAACTTAATTGAAGGAATCAAAAAATCAAATTGACTCTTTTTAAAAAAAAAATAAAAATAAAAATAAAACTAAAAGATCTGTCCATATTCATATACCAAGGTTTTTTTTTTTTTAACTGCATGCCTAGCTAGAAATATAACATAATCTTTTTTCCTAGGAAAGCAAAACCTCAATGCTGTCCTTCTTCAATGCACTACACACAGGACAGCACTCAAGAAACATCTCACATTCTTTACATGAACAAAGATGCCTGCAAGGTAGGTACAGCATGCAGGACGGTCGACCGTTGCAACTCTTGCAATTCGTCAACCAGTGGTCCTTATTTTCACCATTGCCTCCTTTGATGTTGTCGCAGCACGACTCCGCATCGTCTTCTTCATTATTACGGACATTACTGCAAGCTTGATCCTTTAGCTGTTCGATGGTATTTGCCAGGGATATGACCATGGCTTCGTTTTGCTGTGCTAGCCTTTGCCATGATTGTCGCTCGGCTTCGAGTTTCCTGACAAAGTTCTGGAGTTCCAACGTTGTGGTTGTGGCTTTTAAGATTTCTTCATCCTTTTGTCTCAACAAAATCTGTGCTTTGGTGTCGAGTTTCTTTAGGAATGACCTTAATTGCTGCTTCCTTTGCTCTTCCAATGCCCATCTCAATCTCTCACCCTGCATTTAAGAGACCAAATCAAATTATTACAAAATTTTTTACCTTCATATTGAAAACACAAACATTCATCCTCCGCCAATAATATATATATATATATATATATTATAATAGGAGAATTTTATATTTAATAGGAGATTTTTATGGTTAATCATCTAATTGATTTGACAAAAAATGGAACTAATTTCATGATATTCGTTTCTTGAATCATAACATAATCTAATAACAAGATTTGATGCTTCGAACCTGTTGCTTGAGATACTGATCAATCTCTTGTCCTTGTTGATTAAACTGGCGATTAGTGCCCTGTAAGTTTGTACCCAAGACATCACTCTTGTAACCACCAGAATTTTTATTGTAAAAAAGAGCAGCTTGGTTCTTCTGTTGAAGATTATTCTGCAGCTGTTGCATGTACAGAAGCTGTTGCTGCTGCTGGAATTGTAGTTTTTGTTGAAGACCGTCGAAGAATTGATTTTGATTATACCCACAAGTACCATTGTTGTCAACATAATCTTGAGAACCAAACAATGGAAACCCAAGATTTTCTTGATACAATTGTGCTTGAATTGCCATATACCCCAACCTTTGAGATACTTTGGTTTTTTATTAAAAGCAGTGGTTGTGTTGGTATTGTGTGTGTGTGTGTGTGTTTTGATGACATATATATACGGTAGGTGAGATGTGAAATAAATAAATAAGGATGGAAAAATAAAGTAACTGAAAGGGAGGGTAGTCTGTGTGGGGCCTCCCAAGAAAAGAAAATAAAAGCAACTGACAATAGGGAAAAAAAAGCCTAGAATACTGTCTACTCTGAAATATGTGATGGTTGTGAAGGTAAATGCTTGTGTGTAATCTCTCGCTAACTTTTCCTTTTTCTATGAATCTGTTTGGCATGGCATTAAATGGAGGGGTGCGGAGGGACGCGGCAAGCAAAAAGGTGTAGACATGCAGATTTTGTGACTAAACTATCGGGTCAGAGGTTTCACAAAACTGTACAGTTGTTTGATTTTAATAATATATTTGCATATATCTTGGTCTTAGGTTTTTTAAAATATATGTATATTTTAAAAATGTTTCTTTTATTGACTGAATGAGTCAGGTCTTATTTCAAGGAAGAGAGAGAGAGAGAATGGGATATGTTGTCAGTTTTGGACACGAGTTAAGGCAAGAGATTGGGATACTTTTATTTTATATTCACGTGTATCTAGGTTTTTGGGGAAACTAAATTAATTGGGAATTATCTATTTAATTTTTCATTAATGGGAAGTACGGGTACAACATAATTTTTTGCAGCTTTGGCAACGATGCCCACATATTTGGGCACCCTTTTTAAAGCTGATATATCCCCAAGAATGGACACAACATAACAATTAACACCCACGTTATGGAAACAACCAACAATTTTTGCTGACAGAATGGCCAACACATATCTATCCTAACAAGGAGAATAAAAAATTAAAAAAAATGTGGTCGGTATTTCCTCGTTAATTAATTAATTTATTTACCCGCAATTGTAAAGTAAATATGCATCTTGTAGATATATATATATATAATTTCGAAAGTTTTTGTTGCTTATATTATTTTGAAAAGTAATACCTATAATAGCTTTTCAATTACGTATATAAAAGACATGCTTTTTAATTTAAATAATATAGTTTGAAATTATAATATTTACACGATTTATGTAGATTGAGATAGCATTTGATATTCTTATGTTTAAAGGAAATTTTTAAAACGATATCCATTCATAGTGCAATACTTTTTCTAATTAATACATATTTCTTGCAATTAATCTGTTGTTGGGGTTGGTTACTATGATATCCGTATAAGTTAAATAAGAAAATCTTGTAAAAAATGATTTAATTGACTTATAAGATGAAATGTGGCGTATATGATATCCATTAATAAGGAAAAGTTTTGTGATTATGGTTGTTGCAAAATTATTCATAAAATTTGCAATTTCTTCATTCCAGTTATTCCTCTTCCAAATTTACAAATGCCTCAAGCATTTTGATTATATAATAATATCCACGAAGAGACTAAATTTGTGTCAATCATAATGACAAAATCGATCAATTAGATTTTCTGTTTTTTTTTTCGATAAAACCCTACCTCAATAATAAATGTTAGGATATATATTGTTATGTATAACAAAAAAAAAATATATATATATATAACTAAATTTGTTCGTTGTCTAATAAATTTTTACTCTTTTTGTTTATTTTTAAATTTGGAATTTATTTCTACAACATGGAGAAGAGATACATGCTTGTAGTAGGGAAATATTACTATAATGTCCTCATTTTTTCCTTAGTCATGAAGAATATAAGTATGAAATGAAAAGAAATCTGGGAATTTCTAATTTATTAATAAGTATATTGTGTTTCCTAGGATCATTTTTCTAATTCCTTTGCATAACACACTTAATAAGGAAAAATGATCAAACGTTTGGTCAACTAGATAAATATAATGAATAATATCATAAAGTGTTGTGATATGTGGTTTCTAAAATGAAACTTTCCAAACTTAGGTTTTTTTTTTTTTTTCCAAGACACTGCCAAATTATTATATTTTTCAATACAAGGTTATAAGATGCATTTTTCATAAGTGTATCAAATTATAATTTTATATATATATATACTTATTAACTATATATTATAACTGTGGAATAGAGGATTTAAATCAAATCCATTTCAATTGAAAAATTAATATTCAGATCATTAAAGTAGAACAATCTTAATTTTGATATCGTTCATTTAAGCACGTAGATTTGTTTCTTTTTCTTTTTTCCAATCAATGATGTTGGTTTTAAAATTTAAATTAGATGCAAGAAAATTAAAGTAAAAAATCCTTGAATATCCTTACCACAAACTCATACCAGTGATGTTTTTATAAAAGTTGACTTTTAAAATTTAAACAAGATACTAGAAAATTTAAGTAAAATTTCCTTGAATATCCTTATCACAAACTCATGCCAGTGATGATCTTATAAAAGTTGACTTTTCCTTTTTCATTCTTCTTTTTCCGTTATCGGTATATATATTTATCATTATTTTCTATACATTTATAAACTTTTCAATACTTTATATTGTTTATCAGCCAATTTAAGATAAGTTAATAAATCCAACATTTATTCTTCTAACTTTGCCCCTTTTAACTTCAAAACGAGCAATTACATATGGTGAGGGTCATTGTAGCTAGCAAGACCAATCTTCCAAGTGAATGTATCGGATTTAGTTTCTCCCTTTCCTAAAATTATTATACAATGGATCGAAAAAAAATGAAAAACGTTAAAACTATGTCTTTAAATCATTATTTGACCATCTTGTCCATTAAAAAGCTTAAATAACACAAAAGTAAAAAAAGAAAAAAAATTAAAGGAAAAAGATATAAAGCAAACGGCACAAAAAACTATAACATATAAAAAAAATTCAAATCGGAAGGAAAAAAAAAAACCTAGAGGCTAGTCAAGGTCATTGCCCTCCTCGATTTGGGGCAGCAGGCAGCAGCTTACGACCCTTGCAGTGGCAGTTCAATGCATTATTCCATCGTATAGTAAGTCGTCGTACACAAATCCCAAATAAAAAAAAATACAATAGAAGGGTATTTTTATATTTTTTATTTATCTAATAAATGGGAGAAGGATCGGAATTTCTTTCAAATTTGGTTTCTTAACTGTGTATTATCGTTAAATTTGGATTGATCCTTATAGTTCAACCTGAGTTGATCTAATTTGACTATAAAATTGATCTGATCCAATTCTCGTTTAATCTCTATTGAATCATAGTTAAACTTGACTCCCTTCTTTAATCTTTGACTCTCTTATATATTTGAATTAACCACTTCAATTGGGTTTGACAATATTAGTGATAACTACTAAACTTTAAATCTATATTCCATTACACGATGAATGCTTATGTGTTAGAGAATATAAATCATTTTTTCTATTTTATTTACTTTTAGTTAGTGTTTTCGAATTTAATCAAGGATAACTTGATAAATGTATGCATAATTTACAATCTAATAGTGAACAAGTTAATCAAGTTGGAGTTTAGAGATGCCAATAAGGTCTATAGGAAAATTGGCTATGCTTTAGAATCATTTATTATGGTTATTGTCATTGACTTGCAACTGGTTGATTTTAAAATTTATTATTAGATTAGATATTTAATCTTCTTCTTTGAATTTTCGGAAATATTTACAAGGAGCTATTAAATCTGTACTGATTTTACTAATATTATAGTTTTCGGTATAGATTATGGGTAAATTAGAATTCCCATGGAGTGAGGGATGGATCGTATTTGTTTAGAGTCGGAAGGATTACCGGGCATGGGAAGGGGTTATGTTCCTTTAAAATGGGGCGAAATATTGCAAATGTCGGCCCGCACCCTCATAGCCCATCACCTCACCATCTTCGGTTTTGCACTGCCAACAACACCTAAGGTTGATCATGCAACTCATCGTGTGATGCTACAGAACTCACACCTCCTACCATGGCTAGAATTACCATAAATCATTTTTCTTTATTTTACATTTGATATGCAAAAATAAATTGGAATGAAATCATGATTTTATAATTCATTGCTTCCTTTTCATATGTTTGAAAGTATATTGTCGTAGCAAAATCACGAATTCCAACTTGAAAAGGGAATTACTATTCTACCTTTGAGATTCTATTATCTCTTCATTAATTAGGATTATTTAAAATTAATTATTTAATCTTCAAATAAATTATGGCTTACAATAAGGGTATTTTTAACAAATAAAGATAGAATCATGATTATGCTCCCTCTTTATTAATTAGGATTAATTAAAATTATTTATATAGTTTTTAAGGGTATTTTTGATAAATAATACTGCTCATGCATTTAATATCACTATATTCTATTTCATGAGCATTTTCAAACATTAAAAAAAAAAAGAAAAAGATTTCTCATTTCGAACCTCATTCCTTTTCGCTCTATTTCAATCCAATTTAATCAATTTCATTTCATTCTACCAAATGTGAGGACTTTGGATTGTTATTTTAAACTATTTTTTTAGTAAGTATTTTTTGTTATTGCTATTTTTTTGGAATTATTTTTGCTTTACCAACGTTTTATTATTTTCAATTGCCAAATAATAAAATAGGGCTTTTTCTTTAAAGATTTGAATGTACATTAAGAGTTGAGGAGGTTGAAACCCTTAGTTTGAAATTTAGAGGGAAAAGTGTACATATGATAAGTTGTAGGGGTTAAAGTATAATTAAGATACCGACAACGATAATTTATACAAATATTAGGTTTAAACAAAAACATTTCAAATATAAAATAATTATTTTTCTGAATATCGGATTTCGAACAAAAGAGATAGGGATGAGATTATAGCATATAGACAATCTAAATGGATGTCTAATTTGCTTTGCGGAAAATAAGCTAACGTGAATGACAAACCCAAAACCTAAAACCAAAAACCTTAGGTGCGAACTCATTCTATACAACACGAGTCTAACTGATATATGTTTTTTTTTTTTTTTTTCCTTCCCCTGTAAAGGTAGATAAGGAAATGTGTAACAGGATAATAAAAGATATAGTAATTACTAGTAGAATTTTCAAATGGTTGAAATCTAAATAACTAACAAAGAAGAAAAAAAATCCCCAAATCATATTTTCTACGATTTTACACCATGTTTTCTTTTCATCAACCACTTATGAAAATTTAAAAGAAAAAGGGGACCTTTCAGAATTCTACACGCCTAAAGAATAATCCAAATCAGACTGTAATTTCCACATCATGATAACTAAAGCTTCTTCCATGAGTTTTTTTGTCCAAATTTGGGAGTGTCCAGCCATGCGTTGTGCCTATGGAGTTTTCTTTCAAATTTTGTTGTGTATAAGGAAGGCTATCCATAATGAGAAAATGTAGCTCATGGCAGCCAGGTTTGGCCCGCCTACCAAGTAATAAATTGACAATTAATTGACCCAAAGAACAATTAATATATGATCTAATATATGAACTGATTCTTGCTTGGAATATTAATATATTGTTCCCATCAATCCCACACGCTAGCATTGACATCATTCAGAATCATAACCCATGTAGGTAGCTCAATTGAGTTATATATATATATATATATATATATGTATGTATGTATTTATTATTTTATTTGTACGTGTTAGTATTTTTTATATTAAGAAACCATGGATATACATATTTATTTATTTATTTATTTTATCAACTATCATATTATAAATTCAGAAAAGAGGAAAATTGAATTCGATTAATCATATTGCTGAGTCAATAATCTTGACACTCTATGTATTTATTTTATTAGTAGAATTCTAGAGAAGTGCATTTTGAAATTCGATTGCACAAACTATTTTAATAATTTTTTTAAGTCCTTGTTATTGACATGACATTATTCCATGTCCATCCATTATATTTGTAAGAAAAGTCTATAGGTTTTTGGTACTTTCATAATATATAAAGAATATAGAAAAACTGAATTAAACAGTTCTATAAATAATTATTTATTCATTTAATTACATACTTTTTTTTAGATACCTTTTATGTGGTGTGGTGTTCGCTAATAAATTTTAAATGAAAAATAACTACCAACTTAAAACCATATTGACAACATTTAATACGTTCATGATGGCATTTTAAGAGAATGTAAAGAAAAAAATATAAGTCAACTGATGATGAGTGGCAACCGTAAACATTGAGATAACGTCACACCTTAAAATGCATGTGTACGCATTTTCCTTGTTTTTTAAAGCGTCTTTGATGATGAAAGTTAATTAAAGTTTATAATTAGAATCCATAGCCAAATTAATTAGGCACACATGATTGAGCAAACTTGGTAAATGTAAATGAGATATCTGCACCATTAAGCTATATACACTACACTACATGATGTCTCTTCGGACATATCCGACGCAATTGAAATGACACTACAGTACATGGTCAATAACTCTTGGCATGCATTTAAGGCATT
Source organism: Lumnitzera littorea (assembly GCA_024138015.1). Taxonomy (NCBI): domain Eukaryota; kingdom Viridiplantae; phylum Streptophyta; class Magnoliopsida; order Myrtales; family Combretaceae; genus Lumnitzera; species Lumnitzera littorea. The sequence goes on from JAMXBB010000010.1 coordinate 96,615,699, forward strand.
AAAAAAAGAAAAAAAATTGAAAGAAGGGTAAATTCATAACATGTGCAGATTGTCACAATGTCCTTATATATGGCACCCTTAGATAAAATTGAAACATACTGTACTAAAAGATACGATTTTATAAGGTTTATATAACATTAGAAGAGTAATCGAATTGAGTCAAATTAAATAGTATGGAGCTTAATATTGAGCTCGACTTAAAAATATATATGATAAGTTTGAGCACGATTTGATTGACTCGATTAAGCTTAAGCATTTTATAAATTTTTCCTAATTAATATTATATTCGTTTATATTTAAATAAATTAAAAATATATTAAAAATTATCAAGTTCGATTAGGCTCGCAAACTTAGTATTTTAAAATTCAAGCTTGAGTTTAAACTCAACTCTATTATTACCGAATTGAATTTGAATAAAACTAGAGTTAAGTTTAATTAGTTTACGAGTTAGCTTAATTCATTTATATCCTTATACAACATAAATAACATCTAATGCACAATAATTGCTATGACTTAGATAACATCATTATAATCTAGTTTTTAGTTTCACAACATCAATACAGATATGATATAAATAAGAATATAATTATAATTATAAAATATGAAAATAACATAGCACAAGCAACAAATAAGATGATTATGGTGTAAACTAATTATTTACGGTTACTATTCAATTTTATATAATTTTTGCACCGACGCAAAATGGACATAGAAAAAAACCCATTAACACGAAATGCTACTCTTAAATCGAATCGTATGCACTTTTTCGCAAAAATCCAGATCAAATAGCATAATCTTGAAATAAAATTCAAAACGCAACACGTCAAAGTTTTTGCAATTTTCTTCCAAATGTAATTAGCTCTAGATTAGTACACCCTAAGTTGCAAACTTAAACTGGATAGAAGTACTTAGCTTACATATAAATAGTTGAATACACTGTAGTCAGCATTTAATAAATATTTCTAGATTTATGACGTTGAATGCACTAGAAATTATTCTATGATTTTCTTGAATCATCATATAGGGAAAGACCACGCTATTTTAAATAAGTTTGAAGTTGTATTACTCTTTTTTGGCAAAAAAGAAAAAAGAAAAAAAAAAGAAAAGAAAAGAATTGCATTTCTAACTAAACACAATCCGCGATTCAGATTCAATGGATAAGAATAGCTCTTACGGAAAATTCGAGCTGCATGTTTTGCACAGTGTGTAATAAAATCTCAAGAAGTGATTCATTTGAAAATAATTGTTAACTAAATAAAATTATTCTAAAATGCTATATTTTAATTAATCGATCACGCCCCAAAACAGGGGCTAGAAAATGTCAGACCTAGTCTCAAAAGCAACTAGCGAGATCTTGGAGTGATATTTAATCCATATATAAAGCGGTATACAAATACACTGTAGACACGGTGACTATATTTATGTGTAGGGTAAGTATATACATAAATTAGCATAAGTTTATCGTCAACCTAGTGGTTAAGGGTTTAAAACACACTTAAGTAACTTATACAAGGTCTTAAATTCAAATTGTACTATGGATATTTCTTGAGATCCCTATATAATGTAAGCTATTTGTGTACATCTAATTTTTGCTCCTCCATAAGTTTTAATTTTATTTTTACAAAAAAAGGATCCTAATTCAAAAAAATAAAAAATAATAAAAATTAACAAATAATGAAAATACCAAAAAAAATAAGAAAAAAAAAATTATAAAGATTTCACAGATTTTTAGGAAGTAATTTATATTAGTTTTAATTAGTTTAATGTTAATGTTAATTTTAGTTTAGTTAAAAATTTTAATTTAAGGATTCAGATAGTTTAAATATAATGGTAATGAATGATAAGAAACAGGTCAACGGCCTAACGGATAAACAGCGGAATACTTGAGTGGATTTAATTGGAGGTCACGGGTTCGAGCCTCAGCAGGCACCACTAGTTTAATCAAATATATTAGGATAAAGAAACCACAACGGGGAAGGGGATAATCAGCTTCATCAGCGCAGCCGAACCCAACGAACAGCAGCAGATCCACGCAGTAGGCCTAAGCAGATTCCATCCGCTACGCATCGCTATCTATCAGCTTCGCCTCGCCAAGCTACTGCCAAAGAACATCAGGTTCGATCTTCATCAGATTTTTACTATTTAATTAATTATCTATTTATTATTGTTATGTTATATTATTGTTATTATTTGGATTTTTAGTCATGTAACATAGCATATATGTGAATATTTTAGGTTAAGAATATTATATTTTAGGTGGTTATGTAACAATAATATAGATATACATTTTAACTTAGATGTTTTCCTTAATATTATATTTCTAGGAGTCCCCACTTAGAAAACTCGTTTTTTGAAACAAAGTCAATGAATTTTTCAAAATTTTAGGACTTTTAGCGAAATTTTTTATAAAACAATAACACTCAAGGGTTAGAACCCCTTTAGATTTTTTTCATAAACCAAATAAATTAAAATGTAAACTTGAACGGTTTTCAAAATTAAAATCAACCAACACACTAAAGATTTTAAAGGAAAGAACTACGATCGTCTGATCCCGGCTAGCAGGTACGTAGGCACCTTCGGGGTGACGATTAAATATGTAATTTTTCTAAATTAAAAAATCATTTTGATGTTAATAAAATAAAAAAAATCTTTAATTGACTTCTTTTCTATGGTTAGACATCTTTTCCATAATTTAGATGTATTTTCCATAGTTTAAATGTTTTTTTTTATAGTTTAGACATCTTTTCCATAGTTTAGATGTTTTTTCCATAGTTTAGGTTTTTTGGTTATGATTCAGACATCTTTTCTATGATTCAAATATCTTTTCTATGATTAAGGCATCTTTTCTATGATTAGGAAATTTTTTTTTTCTCTCTTTTTTTTTTAATTTTTAAGCATCTTTTCTATATAAAAGTTTCATCATGTAGAACATTGCATATTTCATAAAATCTTTAGGGTTTCTCTTGAAAATAAAAATTATCACTTAGTTGTTTTTAAAATAAAAATCTTAATTTGGCGCTTTTCAAAAATTAGGTTCTTAGTTTTTTTTTTTTTTTATAATTAGGAGTAAAAATTAGGCTTCTAAGGATTTTTCTTAATAAAAATAAAATGGTTAATAAAAACCCAAATTCAACCAATCATTTTTTATAAAAAAAACTAACATATTAAAGTTTTCGGAAAGAACTACAATTGTCTGATCCCGGCTAGCGGATACGTAGGCACCTTCGAGGCGATGATAAAATTTGTAGAAACTTAGGTTCTTTTTTATTTTGATTTTATTTATTTATTTATTTTAAATATTATAATTAGAAAATAATCCTAATTTCGGTAAATAGATAGTGGTACCCATAAGGATTTAATAGGTTAGCCCCCGAATTCGGAACCCTCTGGTTCTTCATTAAATTTGAAATCAAAGACCGGTAGCCAAATCGTAATCAATCCACCCAATTGGTTACGGTTTTTTTTTTTTTCCGGACTTCGGTCGGGTGGCGACTCCAAAAATTATTTTCAATAAAAAAAAAAAACCGGAATTTTTCAATTTTTTTAGTCGAGGATTAATATTAAATGGGTTAGGGTTTAGTGTTAATCAAGAAATGAGAAATCAATTGAAATAAACAAAAATCGAAAAATCAGGCTCGACACTATTTTTACTCGATGCATAGATTTTGTAAGGTAATCTATATACTTGAAAGTAGCAATCACAATACAGTTGTGCCCTTTCATTATGAAAAAATAAAAGACGAAAAAAACAAAAACTTTGAACATGAATACATTGTGTTTGGCCTAATTAAATATATAATGAAAGAATAAGATCGAGATGCGCAATGAGGTCATTAAACTAATTGAAGCAATTCCATGGTTTTTATATCGAAATTGGAATATTAAAAAATAACTAATATAGTTAAAAAGCTATATATAATAATAATACTCCTTGTACATCATAAACATAAAGTTCGAGTTTCAATAATTAATGAGCTATTAAGGATAAATTAATTAGTTAATAATGTTATCCAAATAACATAAAATAATATTTAAAATATAATGTAAATGCCCTAAATATATTTTTATATTGAAGTATATAGTTATGAACTAATACAAAAATAATTAATTTATATACACATGTTACGAACCTCCCAAAATGAGTCATTCCCAGGAGGTTCCTAAAGCTCAAAACTAAAGCCCAAGCCCACTAAAAATTTCCAGAAGACGAAAAGTTTTAAAAGGTTTCAGAGAAGTGCAGAATCTTATATAGTAGTAGATAGGGTAGGTGAATGTAGTAGTTGGGAGTCAATTGTAACCATTAGATCGAATTGATCTTAACCATTAATTTGTAAAGGCTTTCTGTATATATAGGAGTGTTCCCCTCAAATGTAAGACACTAGTTATTTGAGTGAATACAACATACTTTCAGAGTTTCTCTCTCTAAACTTTGCGAATGTGCTATAAGTTGACTTAACCTTCTTTAGTGTAGTTAGGAATGCTAAGTACCGTACATGATCGAGTGATAGAATCCACCCATGACAAGTGGTATCAAAGCCTGAAAAAGAGACTGCTTGTGGAGAAAATATCATCCGGAGAAGACAACAACACTTCAATGGTCGATGAGTTAGCTGACCATGATGATCACCGTGTTACCAAGCAAATGGCTAAGTCTCGGGACTTGCTGAACTCCTTCCTTAATAGAATGGATAGGGCAGAGTTGAGTATTGCTAAGACCAAGGAACAATTTGTTGAGTTTCAAGACAGTCTTAAAGAGATGGAAGAAGAACTTTGAGGCAAATTACAAGGCATACTAAATCAAGCAATAGAGAAGCTTAGGCAGCGTGGAAATGTTATTGAAAAGAAGGGTGAAGCTCTCCAAGCCCAAGTCACGGCTTTAGGAACTAAGGAAGAGGCTTATGAAGCTAAGATTGATGCAGTGGTAGTAGCTATGCACTAGGAGATTGAAGATCTCAAGACTTAATTGACGGCTTGTTGAATTGCTGTTGCAAATGGAGTAACCGTCTAGACAGGCCATAGGATTGATGTTCCTAAGCCAGAACATTTCAACAGAACGCGGTCCACTTGAGAAGTAGATAACTTCTTGTGGGGAGTTAAACAATACGTCAACGCTATAGGAATCTTAGATGATGCTGGAAAGGTACGTACTGTTGCTATGTATCTGAAAGACTTTGCTATGGTATGGTGGCGCAGGAGGGCAACCGATATCAATACATGGGATAACTTTGTACAAGAGCTGAAGGGTCAATTTTTCCCTCAAAATGCTGCTAAGAAAGTAAAGATAAAATTGCATCACCTAACCCATAAGGGTGATATAAAGTAATATATAAAGAAATTCTCAAAATTGATGTTAGAGATCCCAGACCTTAACCAAGAAGACGCTTTGGTAATGTTTATGGATGGCTTCAAGCCTTGGGCCAAATTAGAACTAGAGCGAAGGGGAGTAGAAGACATCTCTAGAGCTATAGTAGTTATTGAAGGCCTACTAAAATTCCAGAAGATAGATCCTAAGACCCTAGGGGGAAGATGGAAATGGGGAGTTGAGAAGGAGAAGAGTGGGAGTTCTTCCAAGGGGAAAACCAAGGCAGAAGAAAAAGATAACGATCGGGGTAAAACCTGTAAAGGGAGAGATGGGGAACAATGGAAACCTCATAAATTGAAATGTTATTTTTGCAATGGTCCCCATTATGCTAGGGAATGTCCGAAGAAAGAGAGATTGGCGACGCTAGTAGCAAGTGAGAGTTCAAATGAAGAGGATGAGGTCAGTTAGGGTCGGTTCGACTGCTCAATTAGGGTCGGTTCGACTACTCAGTGCCATGAAGTCTCAAGTCAACGAAAGAAGAACAAGATTGATGTATACCGAAGTAGCGGTAGCAGGTAAGAAACTTAATGCTCTTGTAGACACAAGAGTATCCCATCTTTTCATTTCTAATATGGCAGCAAAGAATTTGGGCCTAAAAGTAAAGGAGACCAAAACATGGCTTCAAACAATTAACTCAAAAGAAGTTCCCACTATCGGAGTAGCTAGAGGGATAAAGCTCTATATTGGAGGTTGGTAGGGAAAGGAGACGGTTGAAGTAATGCCAATGGATGATTTCGAGTTTGTGATTGGAATGGATTTCCTAGATCGCATTGATGCACTTATCGTACTGCGGGCTAACTATATTTGTGTACTTGATCACAACTCACAATGTGTAGTCCTCATCATAACTCGCCATAAGAAAGGTAGGCTAAGCCACCAAATTCCTATTAGCTATGCAATTGGAAAAGAGACTCAAGAAGAATGAAGTCACTTACTTGGTAGCCTTAAAAGTTAAGGAAGAGACTATTGGTCAAGAAAGCGTTCCACCTCAAGTAGAGGAGATATTGGAAGAATTTAGGGATATAATGCTGCCAATGTTGCCCAAGAAGTTACTACCAAGAAGAGAGGTGGACCATATGATAGAATTAGAACTTGAAGCTAAGCTGCCCATCGTTGTCCATTACAGGATGTCACCTCCAGAATTAGAAGAGTTAAGGCGACAACTGAAGGAGTTACTAGAAGTAGGTTTCATTAGGCCTTCAAAAGCACCTTTTGAAGCTCCTATACTCTTTCAGAAGAAATAAGATGGATCACTTCGAATGTGTATTAATTATTGAGCCCTGAACAAGGTCACTATAAAAATAAGTATCCCATTCCACTGGTATCGAACCTATTCGATAGGTTGGGGGAAGCCAGATACTTCTCCAAATTGGATTTACGGTCGGGATATCACCGAGTAAGGATTGCAAAAGAAGATGAACCCAAGACTACTTATGTTATAAGGTATGGTGCTTTTGAATTCCTAGTAATGTCGTTCGGCCTTACCAATGGCCCAGCTACTTTTTGTACACTTCTAAATCGAGCACCCTTTCTTGATTAATTTATAATAGTATACTTGGATGACATTATGATTTATAGTAAGACGTTGGAGGAACACATAGAGCACCTTTGCTCGGTATTCTTAGCCGTGAGAAAGAATGATCTTTATGTGAAATTAGAGAAATGCAATTTTGCGTAAGAAGTGGTGACGTTCCTTGGTCACGTAGTGGGGGGAGGAAAGATTAGATTAGACAAAGGAAAGGTGCGGGCCATTTGAGATTGGAAGGAGTCTATTAAGTCTACCAAGTTGAGATCCTTCCTTAGCTTAATGAATTACTACAAAAGATTCATTAAGGGCTATTTGACGATGGTAAGCCCATTGACAGACTTACTCCAAAAGAATACCCCTTGGGTTTGGAGTACAGATAGACAACAGGCACTCGAGACCTTGATGATAGCAATCACTAAGGAGCCAGTCCTTCTCCTTCCTAACTTTAGCAAACTCTTTGAGGTATGTATAAATATTAGTGATTTTGCTATTGGAGGGGTTTTGATGTAGGAAGGACACCCTGTAGCGTTTGAAAGTCGGAAGCTGAATGACACAGAGAGGCGATATCTAGTGCATGAAAAGGAGATGAAGGTGATAGTGCACTATCTTCAAGTATGGAGGCACTACTTGTTAAGGAATAAGTTTGTGATCAAAACTGATAATATGGCCACTAGCTATTTTCAAACTCAAAAGAAACTCTCTCCTAAGCAAGCTCGATGGCAGGTTTTCCTAGCGGAATTTGATTTCGACATTAAGCGTAAGTCGGGTAAGACTAACGTCGTGGCGGATGCTTTGAGATGAAGGGTTAAGTTAGCAGCCATCAGTAAACTTGAAAGCAACTTCATTGATAAAATTCAAGAAGGGATGGAGAGTGATAAGCAAGCTAAAGCTCTATTGATCCAAAGTTAAGAAAGGAAAACAAGGAGATTTTGGTAAGAGAATGGACTAATATATATAAAGGGACATCGAATTTATGTACCCCACTCCTTGAACCTAAGAAACGAGATACTTAGAGAGTGTCATGATTCTAAATGGGCAGGTCATCCAAGAATATACCGTACCTAAGCCTTAGTGGAGGAAAAGTATTTTTTGCCACACATAAGGGAAGATGTTGAAAGCTATGTTCGAACTTATCTCGTGTGCCAACAAGATAAAGTTGAACATAAGGAAACTTTGGGGCTACTAGAGCCTCTTCTCATTCTTAAACGGCCATTGGAGAGTGTTTCCATAGACTTCATTGTAAGTTTGCCCCGATTAGAAGGGTATGATATAATTATGGTTGTGGTAGATAGGTTTTCAAAATATGTAACTTTTGTTCCAGTAACAAAGAAGTGTTCGGCATATGAGGTTACCCAATTGTTCTTAAGACATGTACTAAAGTATTGGGGCTTGCCAAGAAATATTGTAAGTGATCGAGATGGGTGATTTACGGGGAAATTTTAGATAAAATCATTCAAACTTCTAAGATCCGAGTTGAACTTTTCAACTAGTTTGCATCTCCAAACAGATGGTCAGATGGAGCGGGTGAATGCACTAGTGAAATTATACTTAAGGCATTTTGTAGGAGCTAATCAACGCAATTGGACCAAATTGTTAGATGTGGCGCAGTTCTCATTCAACCGATAGAAGAATGAGTCAATCGGATAGTCCTTTCGAGATCATCCTAGGAAGGCAACCCTTAACTCCTAATACAGTAATAATGGGATATACAAGGTTTAGCCCTCCCGCATATAAATTTGCAAGGGAATGGTAAGAAAGTCATGACTTAGCTCGGACATACTTAGACCAAGCTATCAAGAGAATGAAGAAGATTGCAGACAAGAAGCGTAGGCCGATGGAATATCAAGTAGGTAACCAAGTACTTGTTAAGTTACATTTGATACAACGTACGAGGAATCAACTACAAAAGGTTTGATAAGGTGCTACAAGGGCCCATTCCTAGTTGTGAAACGAATGGGGTGAGTGTCTTACAAATTAGAACTTTCATCCAAATTGAAATTCCTCCTGATTTTCCACGTGAGCATACTAAAACCATTTCACAAGGATAAGAAAGACCCCATAAGAGTTATATCACAAAGGGCTCCAATAAGAGTACGGAATTCATTTGACAAAGAAGTTAAAGAGATCATAGCTGATAGACATGTGAGGAGATGTGGACAGACTCCTAGACATGAGTATATGGTTATGTAGAAGGGAAGACCAGAGAGTGAGGCCAGTTGGGAACCAGTCGAAGCACTATGGCAACTCAAAGACAAGATTCAAAAGTTCCATGATGAAGGAGTGACGAGGGTGTCGCTGGATTGAGTGGAGGAAAATGTTACAGACCTCCCAAAATGGGCTATTTCCAGGAGGTTTTTAAAGCTCAAGCCCATTAAAAACTTCTAGAAGATGAAAAGTTGTAGAGAAGTGCAAAATCTTGTATAGTAGTAGATGGAGTAGGTGAATGTGATAGTTAGGAGTTATTTGCAACCGTTAGATTAAATTTATCTTAACCATTAATTTATAAAAGCTTTCTATATATATAGGAGTGTTCCCCTCAGATGTAAGACACCGGTCATTCAAGTGAATACAATATACTTTCAGAGTTTCTCTCTCTAAACTTTATGAGTTTGCTATAGGTTGACTTAGCTTTTTTTATTGTAGTTAGGAATATTAAGTACCGTATGGGATAAAGTAACGGAATCCGCCCATGACACACACACGTAAACCATGATAGTGTATGCATAGGCCTACAAATTAGTGAATATCAAAATTTGTACAATTACACTAATAAGTAATTAGGAATAATAACTAAATATAGTATTATTTTATAGATGAACTTGGGAACTTGGACCTATAATTTGTTTTGTTTACAATTGCTTTGATTTCTCATAATAATAAAACATAATAGAAATAGCGCAAGAGCAGGACAATTCTTGTGTGGAATTGGGAAAGAAAGAGAGAGGTGGGGTGGGTTTGTGCCTCTGGTTTGCTTTCAATTTTTGTTAGTGACATCATTTGTACATGTGGCTAGATGTATTTGAACTCGCTGTCTCGGCTGTGTTACCGGAGGATCCGGGGTCAAATCTTGTTAACTTCTTAGGTAAACTAGACGATGAACCTTTACTCGCTCAAGCTATTTTCCGTCAGGGGTTTGCGTTTGGCCAAAATTTTGCTCTACTTCCTAGTGAAGTAACTTTCTAAGGAAGTTAAATTAAAAGTTTTCTTTAATTTGATGTAATTTTAAGGTTATACATTCTTATTTAATAAAAATTCATTACCCCTACTTATATGTATACTAAATATACCGTTGGAGTTTTTGTTTTATATAACTTACTTTTCATTTATTGTACATATCTCGTAATCTATTTCTATTCTATTGTTGCATCATTATATTCAAGTTATTTTGAAACAATACTGTCATCCATTGAGCTGAGAGATTTTTCTTTGTTTTTTTTTACTTGAAAATTCAGATGTTAACTTAGTTTAAATACATTTACTATTTCTTAAAGTGCTCATAATCATTGCAAAGCTAGTAAGTAAAAATTTTGTGTTGTTAGAATATTCATAATAGAAAATAAAATTATAAGTGCCTTAAGCACTCATTACATGTAGGTCCTGATTGGATCATCTTTTTTTTTTTTTTTTTATCTTATAGGCATTTATTTTGTATTTGATTTGTATTTATTTAAAATATGGTGTTTGGAAAATTATATTATCTATTTCTATTTTATAATTATGATGAAGGTGATGATTGAAATATCAAAATTGAAAAATGAAAATTCACTTATGATGAAGGTGATGATTGAAATATCAAAATTGGAAAATGAAAATTCGCTTACTTAAAAAAAAGATTTGAAAAAAATATATTTTATGCATTAGAGTTGATTATTTTAATTAGTATTTTGTAAATATAAATAAAGTAAAGGATAATTTTATTGGGATTTGGTGGATATTTAATTTTAGAAGAGGGATATATAAAGAATTATATTTTTATTTTTTCAGTATTTTATTCTTACTAAATACAAGATTTAAGTAGACAACAGAGAAAAAAAATGATAAACCAAATGGAGCCATAAATTTCTTATCAAAATAGAGTGGATAATACATGTTTCATAGATGTACATATGGCATTAACTTTTAATGATTTTCCAAAATGTGACAATGATAGTGTGTAGTTTCTAAAAATGTTAATATTCATGTTGTTGAACCTTCAAATATAATTCGTAATTACCCATCATGTGTATAGATATGTGGTGAATAATATTAATTAAATCTTTTTCCATGTTAGAAAATGTGTACTTTTTAATATAATTTTTTCACATATATAAAATGCACTATATGTACAGCAATAACACGTGGATATTCTTAAATTGATTTAATAAGATGAGTTTTCCTCCGATTGTCTTGTATCGCTCCATATTTGGATATTGACAAGGTATATATGTAAATTAGAGTAGAGAATTCGACAATAAATAAATCACCAAAGAATTACTTAGAAATAAAATTTGTTACATAGTCTATTTTTCCTCCCTCAATTTCTTGACGTGGATGTAATAACTACTCATGAAATCTAGAGAAGTTCTCTCTTTTCACGGTTTGGACAAGTATATTTTGTTGAATTTTAAAACCCCAGAGAGAATACGGACAAGCATGAAATGAGAAAACGTGACAACACACATAGGATAGATTCGTGTGGACAAGAATGAATTACATTGAGAAACATATAGCTCCATAACAGTCAAAATTGACGAGTTCTTTTGACGAAATGGACATTATTGCACCTTAGCTATGCATTCATTCACGCAGCCACTATTTTTAATCCTAGAGAATTTATAAATAGCAGCCAATCGGAATAATACCCGTGAAGTCTATTACAACGGTTGAGGTATTAATCAAAATTGTTTAAATAATTCAGGTTTAATAATCCTGATAGAATATGGGACTAGAGAAATCATCTTCTCCTATAAATGCCCTAAATGAGATGGACATCTTGTTGTTGTCTAATTATACACCGCTACTTTCGAAATACTTATTTCGAATGAGAAAAGTTTTGTTGATATTAACTCATAACGTATCTTAATAAATAGTAAATATATATACCTATATCAATAATGTAAATTAAAATATCATTATTATTTATACACTATTTATCAAAAAAGATGGTGAGTCTTTCTTTCATTCCAAATAGCTGCCAACGTGTCCGAACGTATTGTCCCTTTCCCATTTGAATTCAGCCATGGGTCGATGCGCTCGGTCTTTCCCATAGAAAAGAACTTTCAACGTTATGGCCATGCATGTGACCTATATGATGTTATACATCACGAAACAAACAACATCATTGTGCTTGTGACTGACTTAATCACACGATCGACCCATTTCTCGATTAATTGTCCTGGGGTTGCATGCATCACTGGCTATTTTAACGTTATTGGTCCGCAGTTGCAATAATTGAAAACAATTTGGTCCTCTACGCTATACGAAAATGCTTCGACTGAGTGTTTTATTGTAGTAGTGAATTAAATGGTCATGACTTTGGGTTGCATTATTGGACTTGCTCTCTTTGAGATTTGAATCATTCATTATGGTCCAAAATCATTAAAAAAGAAAAAAGAAAAAGAAAAAGGGGTCTCTTTTTTTAATTTTTATTTTTCCTTTTTAGAACATGATTCCCTTGTTTGGTTTCCCCGTTAGGTTTAAGGACAATAATTAGCATCCCACGTTAGACTTTTTCGGATTGAGGAATGAATGCAAGTAAAAAGCTTTGTTCATAGGAAAACGACCAAACGAGCCCTCCATACCTTGCCCTACGTATTTATATCTATGCCCTAGTGTCCGTGCTTTAGGGTTTATAAAAGTAAAACTATTCCATATTATCTAGGACTAGGAGATCTTGTGGAATCAATAATAGGAACGATTATGTACCATCTTGTTTGGCTTTCAATCTGTCGATGATCTCGGGATTTGATTAACCATCTATTATTTGATAATTTATAAATAATGGATATAGATAATATTTTAGTTTAGTTGATTTGAAGTGAATATTAGGATTATAAGTAAAAGAGAGAAATGTGTGAGACTTTATAATTAAGTGTATTATATAAATTATAGAAAATTATGGAATTAATTTATAAAACTATAGTTATAAACATCTTATCAATATATGGTTGTAATTTTTGAACCAAGTGGTTAATAGACTCATTTATATTTATTAACTTAGTTATTTACAACTTTTAGCTTCAGGTGTTACAATATAGTACTTTGTTTGGTTGCTACTTTTTCTTGGTTCTAATGGTAGAACATTTGTTGTTAAAAGGTTGTTAATACCTATTTCTAGATAAAGCAATGTGACCTCATTAATTAGAATTTATAACCCCATCTCTTTACTTTATTTTCTTGAAAGTATTGTATATCTGCTTTCTATCTACAAATAAAAATTCTACTCTCTGAAATATATATATATATATATATATGTATATATAATTTCTTATGAAATCAGATTTCTATGGTATTCTCATTAGAGAACATGAAGTTTGATTTACAGTATGAAATCATATTCCTAATAAATAGAAGAATATCATAAGGTATCCATTTATTTAAAAAGAAAATAGATATTCATTAGTGCATTGTGAATCGATTATTGGCAAGATGATCGTGCATCTCCTTCCCACTTCATATGTTCATGTTGATCTAATTATATGTATAGTTTTTGACATAAAATATCAGGGAATTCGATTCAACCCATGTTCAAGAAAAACTTAGTAATCAAACAGACTATCATATTGTCTTGTAATTTATCTATGTAGGTTTTCCAATTGGCGGTATATCTGGTGTGAATCTTGGAATTCTTGTCTATTGCTGGCTAACAAATCCCGTCCTATGGATTTTGGCCCACTTTGGAGGATTCATTATAGCATATAGATCCGAAATCACGGAGATATTGCCCATGTCAGCAAAATATACCGGAGTCCCATAAGCAACCACTAAAGTCTATGAAAATATCTTTTGTAATAAAGCTAGCTAGTTTTATATAGATGTGTAAGAGTGTATGAAAATATATCAGTGTCTATTCTAATGATTGAGGCACCAATCTAGACGACTTAAATAATGTAGGTTTGATCCTCATAAAAAGCGAGATGAGAAAATACTTCAGGTTTGGTGAAATATATCTGTAGATGTATCTTTCAAAATATTAAAAAGAAAAAGAAAATAAAAGAAAAGAAAAAGGTTATATAAACATTAGATCAGGCCAAGCCAAAAGATGAAATGGTGGGTAAAAGTATATCTTTATTAAAAACAAAGATATTTTTCCGAGGTTGTACCTAGGAAGTAGCATAATTAGAATTTATGGTGGAGGGTGGCGGTGGCCAGTGGTGGACCAGGGTGGTGGTATGGTATGACGGTGAATGTGGACCATGACGTGCTGCCCACCTAATAGGAACCCCATGAGTCAATGTTTGCTTGGAATGGGGGGTTCTCGTGTGGGATGGTGGCGTAATGTAATCCATGTGAACACACACAAACCATTCCAGTGCCAAAAGAATGCCAAAAACACTTGTTGAACTCTGCCCACATTTTGACTGTAACTGTGTCTGTTTTCATTATTAAAGATTCTTGGTGTTTTTTGGGGTACAAAAAGTCCAAGACTATTCTCGTATTCGATGCACTTTTTAGTGTGCAACTTCCCAACTGCTTCCCTTCGGCTACTTTCCCCCCTTGGCCACAATGATAATGATGTGGATGTGGATGTGGATGTGGATGTGGATGCAACTTGTGGGGAGTGTCGTCTATCCATGGAAAAGGGCAGATATAGGAGGGCCCGGCTAGCCTGGAATTTTCAAAGCCCGTTGCTTGGGTGAATCATCGTAATTTCAGGATTCTCGGATTTCCTTGAATAACCTGCCTGCAGTTTTGTCAAAATTCTAGAAATTAATTCTAGATTTATGACGTTGTGGATTGACATTTGATTGATAATTCATATGGCTTGAATACATTATAGTCAGCATTGGCTATTGGACTTCAATACACATTTTATTTAGAAGTTTATATACCACAATCAAAAGTTTGTATATTTCTTCTTCTTTTTTTTTTTTTTCTTTTTTTTTTTCTTGCAGTTACAAGGAAGAGATAGAGATAGCAACATGCTCATTCTATTAAAATAAGCATCGATGCAATTAGATTATAAGCCTTGAGGTATTTCATCAACTTTTGTCACATTATTTTGCAATTAGTCTTTCTTTTTTTCCCCTAGAAGATTTAATACATATGCTTTTACTAAAAAGATGCCCAAAAAAGTTTGTTATTTAACAGCATAGGGATAACAAGGATACTCTAACAACATATTTAATTGACGTAATGAAGGTAGAACAAAACTGTTATTCCTCACATACTCACTTATTCATTGTTTGATTGGCAGAATGATTATTGTATGAGATTGCTATTAATAAAAATAAAAAATCACAAATCCTTTATAGGATCAAGGAAATAGACTTTTTATTTTTATTTTTATATCTATTCATAATACCTTAAAATAATTATAAAGAATGGTTATTACTTATCTATTCTATTCCAAGAAATTGCATTTCCTTCCATAATTTATTCTATTCTACGACAAGAGAAATGGAAATGAAATAGTTATAGTGCCCCTAAGTAGGAGGCTTTGTGCCATGATTAAACTAAAGTGTAAAGCATATGAAAAATATTTATTATTTGAAGATACATCTCATAGTATATCTTAAGTGAGTCATTTGAACCAAATCTGAGCTCGATTTTCTTTTTTTAAAAAAAAATAAATAAATAAATATTATACTATGAGCAATAAATTATTGTTGTAACTAGTAAGTAAGCATTTTAACTTTTTTTTTTTTAAATGAAGTTCATTTAATATATTTTTTAGCTTTGGTTTGATCCAAATTTAATCTGTACAAAAATTGATTTTCTTTAAAAACAATCAATTGGAAGTTGGCTAAAACATGCTTGGAGCTGTGTTTTACCAGAGCTGAAATTGTTTTGGGGCTTTTAATAATTGGCTTTTTGCTTGTGAATAAAAAGGAAAAGAGAAACGAAATGACAAGCACTTTTAAGGTGGCTAGATCCAATAATTTGTAATCCCCTATGCATTATGTCTAATCAACTGAGTCAGTGAGATAGGGAAGGACTTAGTAGAAGCACGCTTAATTATTATATAAGAGAAGCGAACCAAAGATTGAAATAAATCATAAAAAGATTCAAATGATTTTGCATTAGGATTTTCACTTGGAGTTCCTATTAAGAGTCCACGGGAGGACGAGTATAGCAAAAAGAAAATATACGCATATTTAACGCAAAAATGATAATAATATGTTTTCTTGGGGTTAATACAATTTCAGCAAGGCAACGGGCACAATCAGATAGTGTCACGAGCCTGCGGAATAGAGAAAATAAAAATGAAAGATTTAACAATGCCGACGCTAGACTCTTACATCATGACTTGTTAAAAGAAACTAAAAATCCTCAGCTATGTAAAACTGCTGGATAGCAGCAAAACCGTTCTACAGCAGATATGCAACGAGCAATGCCCTAGCTAATTCAATAATATATCCGATACTCGAAGGCCTTTGAATTTGTCTAAAGGCTTTTTTGTTTGGGGCAAACATCTGGAAATTACAATGAATTTATAAGAATTTCGATTTTCGGTTTTAAAAATCTTGGTTAGATTCCTTAGCTTAGCGATAATACCTAAGTTTGATTCACGATCTTTAGATGACTTAGGCCTGGAATGATGATTGATGGGCAAACCTATTTGCTTTTAACTTTTTCTAGAGAGGTGCATGTATATAGATAGACTTTTTATGGGCTTATATTTAAGATGTGCTCATAAAAAAATCCATCAAGTGAACGATTCATCTCAACCAGTGATTACCAACATGATTTGGTCAAAATTATTGATAGTCGAGCTGCATATATAATCAAGAGCCCCTCCCCATTTGATACGATTCATAATTTAGAGACCAGACTACTCTTAAAGATTAAGTAAGGCTTAAAACAAAGAATAAGTCATTTTTTTCTCAAGAACAGTATCGTTAGTGATCTTTTAACTTCTTCATCTATCACTTGTGTATTTGTGTCCTCTAAGGTTGTGCTCCTCCTCATTATCTCGTTCTCTCTTTAAGTTATCACCACAGATCAATTTCATGTCGCTCCTCATAAGTCATATGAAGTATGAGACTAATGCTGCATGTACGTAGCCCTTCTCCGTATCTACAATCTATTCCCCAATTTGTCATAAAGTGGGGAAAAGAAAAGAAAAAGGAAAATACTAGAAGGCACTAATACCTTTTTTTTTTTTTTTGACATTTATCAAATGAAGAATTCCTTAAAACCCAATTTTGTATGGGATAATAGCAAAATTATTATCTAAAATTTACATGCTTTTTCACTTTTACTCCTAAAATCTAAAGTGTTTAGATATTAATATCCAATTAAATTTCTACTTATCAAATTTGGCATGCCCAATAAGTTGTTGAAATATCATATCTAATGGAGACCGATATTTATACCATTATGTTATAAGGTCATTAGCCCTTAAGTTATACTAAAGATTATTATTTGTTAATTGATGTTTTAGAAATCAACTATCATAAAATGATGTACAAATTATATTTAGTTTGTATGTGTGTGTGTGTACATATATATGTAAAGAACTTATTATTAGGTGTATAGATAGTTAGTTGGGATTAGACAATCAATTAATCTATTTACGCATTTATAATAATAATTATTAATATTTATAACCCTATTATTTTAATCATAATGGGATATCTAAGTAATATTTGATAAGTCTATAACTTGGATCTAAGTTTCAAATTTGAGTTGAATTTAAAGTGAGGGGTAAGTAAAATGCTATTTGATATACATTGGCTCTCAAGTGGTATTTTTTGGTTCATCTACAAACTCTATAAATGGAATTGTTTTACATTAAATGCTTCGACCTCTTGAATAAGAACATATTAAAAAGTTCGGTTTAGTTTACACTGTGATTAGGAGTTAGTAGGTATAAGGTAGGTAGGGTTGAAGTCATACTTATACCCTATCCTATAGGTAACAATTTCCAAACTTTTGTACTTAGACCCTATACTCTATCTTGAAATCATCCTATACCCTGTACTATGTAAATTCTATAGAGTAAAGGTATCCCATGAAACTTGTATTTTTTTTCTTTTATCTTCCATCAAAGCATTGTATTGGACGCATAGTCAACTTCAAGCATGTAACCATACTATCATTAGGCCAACCAATAATAATTTAAAATGTTCTTAAATTTGCAACACATGAACATTTTAAATTAAAACAATATGAAACTTTAGTAGGTACAACTAAAAATGTTTAAGGACTTAATTAAGTTATGCTTAAATTTCTTTTATCTTTTATTTTCAAATCATGAAAATAAAATTTTTATCAAACTATAAGAGTGTTATGCAGAACACAAAACCTATGTACTCAGCTCCAATAAAATATATTAGAGGATTAATAAAGAATTAAGATGTTTTTAAAACCTTATTAGACTAAGATTAGTGAAAAAGGAATAAAGATGCAAAAAAAAAAAAAAATGAGATAGTAAAAAGAGGGAGGGAAGGAGAGAGAGAGAGGAGAAGGAGTGGAGTAGGGGGGGGTAAGGTGTAGATAATAGACACAAGAAGCTTATAGTCTTAGAGTTCTATTATAGATTAAGCTTTTTCATTGCTATTTTCTTTAAGGTTAAGAAAATGCTATTGTATTAATTTTTTATTTATTAATATTATTCAATTATTATTACAAAGTGGGAACAAGTAAATCTGTACCCTGTATACTTTTAAAGTACAAGTTTTAAGATAGATACAAAGTACTATGATTATAACATATATCCTACCATATGGCAATAATTTTCAAAAAATTACTATTCAAAACCTATGCTGTGACCTTTATTGCTCACTTGAAACTCAACTGGTAAAGTAGGGTCTAAATGGATACCCTGTATTATTGTTACAAGTTATCTACTCATCCTTGATTGCGATACAAAACCACATCTTTGTTTTCATCTCTTAATTGTATTTACTTACAAACTAACAGGATCACCTTGGCAATGCCAAGAATGACTTTATTGCATACAAATCGAGAAATTCAAGTTTGGATATAGTCATTGGCATACAACTTATTAAGCCAAAACTTAAAAAAAAAAATGAAGCATTTTTGCTGTTTTTATGTCTAAACGCAAGAAAGAGGATATAACGTAAACTACACTAGATATGACTACTTATACGGAATAAAAACTGGGTTGTAGTCGAATCGATAATTGATGATACCTACAATCATTAAAACTCCTATAAGGTGCTATATAAAACATCATATTGCTTACAAATTCCAGATATCCAATTAACCATAATCACAATAAATGACTGATAATAAACACATAGGTTAAATAGGGATAAAAATAATCGTTTACTTTAGAGACAAATACATAATGAAGGCTATTGTTTAAAATGAACATCAAACCTTACTTAAAGTCCTCAAATACATTTAATGACAAATTAGTAAATGAGAAAAGGTTTTATAAACCCAAAAATTAACAAAATTTGAGGACCACCTAGATGACTTCATAGAACTTGTTAGGTAGCAAGTGCAATTCTAAATACATACTAGATTTTCTTGCTTAGTTGAATGGGTAGATGACAATTAACTGAATATGTCTCCTTCATAGGTGTCTAGTTGGGGTGGAAGTGATGGAACTAATCAAATGCGTTATTGAAGCGATGGTTGGTCCGTACAACTTCTGGGTTGATTCAAGAGGGTGTAAGCAAACCGATGGAGTAGACATATAAACCATAACTTGCATAGATTTTCTTGCACTTTGATAGCTCTGTTAATTGTGTTCCCAACTTAGTAAAAACTTAGGCTCTTAGGTTGATGGTTCAAGTCCATGATTGCATCATAACCCTTTATGTAGATGGAAATTTAGCCAAATCTTGATAGTTAAGTAATTAGATATACCTCATGATTAAATATGAAGTCACAAGAAACAAAGATGAAAGCAATACAACAACTTAACCAAAGTATAGCACAAGGTTCTTTCCATTCATCATGTGCTAGGTTGACCAAACTTGTGAAAATTAATAGATCTTGATGCAATTGTGTTAACATAAGGCAAGGATTCATAGCATGCTTATATCTCCTACACAACCAAATAATTGACTTTACCTATTATCCGATCTCGATCCACCTATCATATAACTAATCAATGAGCCTCATCAACAGTGGAGGCTTAAGATAAAATGGAAATAGCACAACAGTACAATACATTCCATCTATAGCAATTACTAGCGAGTCTTTTTGGGTTTAACCATAAAAATTTCTATCCTTCAGCCATATGGTCGTATTTGATAATGGAAGCTAAGGTTCCTTAGGAATTTTAAAAAGGGAAAATTACAATAAAAGGGGTTAAAGTTTGAGAATAAGTTCACATAAAGAATTAACGTCTTGAAAAGTTCTAACAAGGGATTATGTTTTACAAAATGGTTTTATAAACACCCTATTTTTGCCCCTTTATAATTTTAGAGTTTTTTATTTTTTTTTGTTTGCATAAGAGAAAATGGTCCTAATTTAGAATAATACAAAAAAATTAGAAAAATAAAAAAAATTCAAAATGCATAAAAAATTTGAAAAAGAAAAAGTGGACAAATGGAAAATACAAAAAAATAAAAATAAAAGAAATGTTTAGAATAAAAATTAGAATAAAGTGGCAAAAAAATAATAAAAGTCTTGAGTATTTTTCTTTTTACGCTCGTTCAGCCTCATTTCGAATTTAAGTTTAGTCAAGTCAAAACCTTATGTTTATTTTGTTTGCAAACAATAATAGGTTAAGAGCCAACTGGCCTAATGGTTAAATGCTTAGACTTATGCAATGCTTAGAACTAGTGATCTGAGTTTTGAATCCTTGGAGATGCATGTACACTTTTTATATTTTTCTATTCCCCTACTAGCACACGTGTCGAAAAACTATTGGACCACGTATCACAACATGACACATGGTGAGAGCCCAATGGACCACGTAGATGATGAGGTGCCATGTCAACATTCTTTTTCCCTCTCATTCCTTCCCTTTCTTTTTCTTCCTTTCATGTTCCTCACTATAGTGCTCAATTCAAGGTCATTTTTTACCACTTCTTTTATACAATTTCACTAAATTAATGGTGAAATCATGTAGATTACTTAGGATACTATGAATTGGGATGGAAAACTTAACTTGATTCATTCATTTAACCCTCTAAATCAGCCTTGAAAAATTAGGAAAACATCAACCCATGATTTCAACTCTTACATAAGCTGATAAAATCTGAGCTAAACCAAGTGGATTTTAAGCTTTCAATCATCTTTTAAGCAAGTATGTAAACGTTTTAATTCACAAAATGAGCTAGAATCAAGCCATTTTCCCAAAATTGAAGATTGCCCTACTGATATTGAAGGAGACGATTCGAACATTAATGGTTGTTTCCATGTATGTTCAAGCTTATTCTAGTATAAATAGGACATGAACAAGCATCCCAAATCATGATTTTTCACTCTTAGGCTCTCTAACACATTATACCCTCCACTCTATCTCTAAGCCAACCTTCGTTATTTCTTTCTCTAGGTTATAATCGTGCTCGAAATAGCTCGAATAGAACTAACCACACAGCTAGCTTCTCTAGAGCCTCTTCGAAACACTACACATGCACACCATCACTTGAAACCAACATCACAGCTACACTCGCAGCCCTCGAAAACTTAAGACCCAGCTCTTCCTTGCAACCTAGTAACTCCTTAAGCTACTGCAGTCATCAACCACCACTGCCACCAAACCTAACAACAACCTAATGGCCACTAAACTTGGTGGCACTTTGCCTACCCCTATTATCTCTAATACAATACTCACAAAAATGAACTTTTCCACTCAGATAGATAGCTGAAACACCCCAAACCACCCCCGTGCACTACTACTCTTCACCCCTTACATCAACTTGGATCCGTATCTGACTCGACCCAATGCTCCAATCCAAGAACCAACCGACCTACATGAAATAGTTTGATCTAATCCTCTTCCCTTTTTTCCTTTTGTTTTGTATTACATTGTATTTTTTTTATCATTTCTTCCTTTTTTCTTTCTTTTTCTTTTCTCTCTAATGTATTATTTAGTTGTGAAAAAGAAAAGATAAAAAAGAAGGAAAAAAGAGCAAAAGAAAGCTTAGTTCTATTATTATTATTTTACTTTATTTTATTTTATGTGTTTTGCTTTAATCAAACATAAATAATAAACTAAAATAAAAAAAAATGATAAAACAGGTTTCATCACTTAGAGAAATCTTTTTCTCCAAATAAATAAAAAATAAATGAATCCTTTTTAAAATTAGGGTTTCTTTAGAATTTTCTAAGAAAATAAAATAGTAAAAAAACTAGAACCCTTTTAGAAACTTTTCTTAAACAAAAACCAAATTGATAAGAAATGTAAAATTGATTGTTTTCCAAAATAAAAGAAACTAACAAATTAAATTTTTATGGAATGAAGTACAAAAGTCTAATCTTGAATTGCAGGTGTTGAGCTTGAATTTTTTATTTCTTATTTTAATTTTGTTCTTTAACTTGATTTAAACCAAACTCTATGTCTATTCAGTTTAAATCATCAACTCAAGTTAAAAAAAAAAAAAAAACTCAATTTCTTTATTTTAAAAAATTTTGGATTCACCATCTGGTAAGACTGGGAAAGGTGATTAAATTAAAAATAATTAAGTGGATTGATTTTAATTTATCTACTAGTCTACATTTTGAAACTTTTTGAAAAGAATTCAAGAAACAAATTTCTTGAGATTGAAGGCTACTTTGTTAAACTCTTACGAATACAACTATTAATTTTTCAAAATTAAATTTAGTTTTCAAAATTACCCTTTTTTCAAAAAACAAAGCTTAATTACAAGTAAATAAATTAAATTGCATTTATCTTACAAAAATAGTTAATTTGAGCTATAGTTTACATAAAATAGAAAACTAAAGTTTTTACAAATTTTACGTGTCCTTAGAGGTACTTATATATTCGCTAGTCGGAATCAAACGTTCGTAGTTCATTCTAAAAAAACTTTATCAGTTGGTTCTTTTTATAAAAAAATAATTAGGCTAGATTTATGTTTTTATTAATTGTTTTATTTTTATTAAGAAAAATCTCTAAAAGCCAAATTTTTATTCCCAATTAAAAAAAAAAAGAACCTTGAAAACCTAATTTTTGAAAAGTTTCAAATTAAGATTTTTATTTAAAAAAAAAAAACTAAGTGATAAAATTTTTTATTTTCAAGAAAAGTTCTAAAGACCTAAAAATGAGAATTTCATAAAATATGCAATTTTCTATATGATAAAAATTTTATATGAAAAAAATACCTAAACCACAAAAAAGATACCTAACTATATAAAAGATACCTAAATCGTGGAAAAGATGTCTAACTTTATGAAAGATGTCTAAACTATGAAAAAGAAGAAATATAAACCATGGAAAAGAGGCCTCACTATACAAAAGATACTTAAATCATGGAAAAGATACTCAACTATACGAAATGTGTCTACACTATAGAAAAAAAGCCAATTAAAGATTTTTTATTCTATACAAAAGTAACAAAATGATTTTTTTTTCCTCAAAAAATCCTAAGATACCTAATATTTAAAAAAAAAATGCAATTTTTTTGAATTAACACAATATGCAAAGATGAGATTTTGTAAAATATGAGATTTTATAAAAAAAAAAAATGCCATTTTGAAAATATGAAATCTAAAAAAAATAATAATCTAACTAAAAATTAGCTTAACATATGTTCACTAGACATTAATACTATAACTAACTATTAACAATTAACAATCTGATGAAAATAAAGAAGTTAGTATAAGTCTTAAAAATAATTGCACATAAAAATAGTGAAATAAATAAACAAATTGCACTAAGTAAAATAAAAAATAAAAAAAACTATAGACAATAATTAAAAATCATGGTTATATACCTATAAGACAAAGCACACAAAGCTAATAAGAGCAATTGACTAAAACTATAATAAAACGATAAAAAAAAATAATACTAATAATAAACAATATAAGGAAAGGCTACCTAATGAAAGGGAATGAGTCAAATCTTGAGTCGTGTCGTGCGCACAATTGTGAAATTGACTTGAGGAGTGGATTTGAGTGTGTTGCAACAGTGAATTACAACAATGGGGATTAGCAATTGTGTATCTCGAATTGTATGTATGGAAGTAAGATTAGGGATTAGGAGATTAGGGAAGAGCGGTGATTGTGTTTAGTGTTTCTTTTTTTTTTTTTATCATAATAAACTCCCTTCTCCCATTGCTCGATCCCTATTTGTATAACCCAAAAAGAAACATTGTAGATCAATTCAAATCTAAATTAATAAATACCAATTTAGATCCGAATCTTTACAAATCTTCTTCTTATCGGATTTAACAATATTAGATTAGATTTGTTATCTCCAACAATCATTTAGCCATGATTCTATTGGATCTAAATAACAACCCCAACAACCCAATCTAATTTGTTTTAAATTAGCATTCTAGAATACTAAATCTTTTCTTATGTTGATCTTTGTTTTTTTTGAATTTTTTTTTTATTTTTTTTGTATTTCTTTTATCAATTTTCTATTTTTTTTTAATTTTCTAAATTAGGACCCCCCTTTTTTTTTAATTAGAAACAATTAGGGAGCAAAAATGGAATATCTATAGCTACCTCTCTTTATAATGAAGTTTAAGTAAAACTTTGCTATAAAGACAATATATACACCATTTTTGCATTGAGGATGTCTCGATCCTAAGAAGCATTACAACTAGTGATACGAATTCGTGGATGGACACATGAACCCGGTATCATAAAAAAACCAATGGATGGGTGTGGACAGCAAGATGGCCCAAAAAAATAAATGGAAGTTGATGGTTTAACAAATCCTGTACACTAACTCTACGGATATGACGCACCGTAGAATCATACATGGACCTAAGACTTGCCATATGTGACGCACCGGTCTAAGTGATAAGGTTGCTCGCCATAATCCTTGCTAAAGGGATTGAAAAGAGCGGATAGAAGGGAGTTTTCTAAGAGAAAAGTTTCAAGGGTTTTTCATTAAAGTGTCAAGTTTGCTTAAAACCCTATACAAGTGTTCTATTTATATAAAATGGCTAAAGCTGTAAATAAATGACTAAAGAATGCCCTAATGGCATTCTAGTAATTACAAATGGAACATGAACAATAACTAAAGGAAAATGTAAGAAAAGGGAAATCCAAATAACATAAGTAAAATGGGTAGCTATACAAGATTTTCGGGTGAGGGGTTGACATTTAATTCTGAAGATCTATTGGAGACTTGGAGTTATGATATGGGCAGACTTGATTCTGGACGATCTACTTCTGTTCGGAGCTTATTCGATATGATTAGGGCCAACCTGGCACAATCAATGCCGACTTCGCATGGTTAGACCAACTTGATATGGCAATGATTGAGTTGGCATGACAGGGGCCGACCTTGCATGGCTAGGCCAATCTAGCATAAACGTAGCTGACCTGTTTAATATGACTTGGTGCAACTGAGCTGATATGGAATAACTGATGATAGGAATTAACCCCTCGGACCAATCACTAGAAGCCAAGATAAAGGACTTCGAGAGCTCACACGGAAAATACTAGCTCTAAGCCATAGCCGAGACAGGGACTCCTATCCCGATCCAACCTCCTGCCGACCTGTCTCTCAGATCCTTACATATGTCCAACATGTTCCTGCCCAACAGCGAAGTCCTAATCTAGAAGACAACCTAGAACTAGCCGAGCCGAGCTATCGACCTGACCCATTGGCATTTGACTTCAATATAACTGACCTTTTTGCTAAGCTGATTGGCTCTTGACCTGATCCAGATTAGGTCGACCCCTGATTCCTAACACTTTCTGTTTCTGCCTGTGTATCATACCCTTGACGTATAGCCATCAAGTGATACATGCCTTCTGACATAACGTTCCAGAATGTTCTTTCTTTTCTATACTTGATATTCTTTGTTATTTTTACCCCTTTTTAGTATGATTAATGTAACATAATTGTAAAATAGCCTTTTGTCTTCTCATACGTGTAAAATAACCCTAGTAGACAAGTATATAAACCCACACCTTCCTTATACACATACATTTTTCAACTTTCAATACAAATTTACTCACCGGAGCAACCTTAGTGTTCTTGTTATCATTCAACTCTTTAGTAAGGAGTAGTGGTGAGTGATCCTTCAATTTCGATCAGTATATCATATCCGACAGGTTGTAGGACGAGTAGGATCAAGTGGTGAGTCACATCTATTTAGTAGCTGCCTGAACTTTGCTAATTTCTTTTTCTGTTTCCTTTTCGGTTCATTTATTGTAGTGCTTCTCCATGCGTACAACCCTAAAGATACATCAACCAAGCAGCCTTGTCATGACAAAGCAAACCTTGGCTAAACAGACTCGGTTGAGCAAATTAACCTTGGTAAGGTAGGATGGACAGGCAAGACAAGACAGTCCTATATAGTTGATTAGAGTAGACACGGTAGAGTAAAATAGAGCCGACCACAATATGGCAAAATGGACCAAGTATAGCAAGGAAGACCTAGAAAGGCAGGGCACAAATAGTAAGCCAGGACAGAACTTGCAAAGCACATAAGGTCTTCTAATATTACCTTAGTTTTTAGATAGGTTTATGGGAAGGCTTGGCCAGGGTAAAGTGGGGTGCATTCAGCATAACAGGGTAGACCTAACAGAGCAGGGTAAGCCATCCAATACTGACATAGCTTATAAATAGGTGATCTACTCACGCGAAGCCTACAAGCAAGCCTCCCATATGATCCGAAACTCAGCATAGCGTTGGGTCAATACCTAGAATCTTATTATCTAGCTAGCTATCCTTGGCTTGATCCATTGGGGGATTTGGCGATAAAAAGCTCGAAAAGAAAGGTGGTGAGGGTAGCGCCCTTATAGGCTAGTAGGAACCCTAAAAGTACTGAAAGGGAGGGTAGTACCTTATAGGCTAGCGAGAACCTTAAATGAGACTAAAATGAGGGTAGCACCCTATAAGCTAACTAACTTAATTCAATGGGTAAAGTGCACCTTGAGTTGGCTAAAACACTAAATAACAACCCAGTCATGCTTCTTTGAGTAGACTGATATAGGTAAATGCGTAAAGCACTCATTGAGCAGGCTAAGACCCTAAATAACAACCTAGGTGTATCCTTTTGAGCTGACTAACCTAGGTGAACGAGTAAAATGCTCTTTGAGCTAACTAAGACCCTAAATGAGAACCTAGTTATACTCCTCTAAACTGACCAACTTAAGTGAGAGAATCTTTAAGGGACTAGTTACCCTAACTAAAAGGTCTATATGAAACCTAGCCATGCTCTTCTAAGTTGATTGACATAGGTGGAAGCATCTCTAAGGGATTAGCAA
Source organism: Lumnitzera littorea (assembly GCA_024138015.1). Lineage (NCBI taxonomy): Eukaryota > Viridiplantae > Streptophyta > Magnoliopsida > Myrtales > Combretaceae > Lumnitzera > Lumnitzera littorea. The sequence goes on from JAMXBB010000010.1 coordinate 96,643,055, forward strand.
CCTTAGCTAAAGGTCAACATGAAACCTAGCTGTACACTTCAAAGTTAACTAACAAAGGTGAGAGCATCTCTAAAAGACCAGCAACCTTAATTGAAAGGTTGACATGAAACCTAGCAGTGCTCCTTTAAGCTGATTGACATAAGCGGAAGCATCTACAAGGGACCAGCATCCCTAACTGAAAAGTTGGCATGAAACCTAGTTGTAGTCCTTTTAACTAACTGACATAAGCGGGAGCATCTTTAAGGGACTAGCAACCCTAACTGAAAGGTCAACATGAAACTTGGTAGCGTTCATTTGAGTCGACTAATACAGGTAAGAGTGTCTCTAAGGGATTAGCATCCTTAACTGAAAAGTTGATGTGGAACCAAGTTATGCTCCTTCAAGCTAATTGACATAAGCAAGAGCATCTCTAAGGGATTAGTAGCCTTAATTGAAAGGTTGACATGGAACCTAAACATGCTCCTCTGAGCTGATTGACATAAGCGATCAAACAAAGCGCTCTTTAAGCTAACTAAAGCCTTAAATGAGAATTGAGTTAGGTTAGCACTCTATGAATTGGCTAGAACGTAAAGGAAAATGTGGATTAGGATAGCGCTCTATGAGCTAGTTAGAACCTTAAAGAAAATGTCGATCGAAACAACACTCTATGAGTTGGCTAAAATCCTAAGGAAATAAGAGAAAGAGTAAGTGCCCTGCGAGCTAGCTAAGAACCCTAAGAAGCAAAATTAGGAGATGTAACCTTTTGAAAAACCTTTTAACTTGAGGAATTTATAAACGAGGAATTTTGGTGAAGATCATTTATAACAAAAAAGGCATCAATGATAAGGTTCCTTATTTTGAAAAAGAATTAATGGACATCAAGAACTATTTCAAGGAGAATAACTTAAAAGTAAATGATATGAATTCCAAAAGTTGGCCACTTGGGCTTACACGGACTTGAAAATAGATGGAAAAACTTGTAACAAGCCTTTATTCTCTCTCTCTCTCTCTTTTTTCTTTCTTCTTTTGTCTTTTTTTTTTTTCTTTTGAAAGTTTGCTGACAGATACAAATTCTTATTTAAGAAGCAAGTGTTATAATTATCCCCTTTCTTCGTAACCATTTGAGGCATGTCATATCTTTCTTATTCTTTGAAAATGTTTGATGTTGATCTTCTTAGTAGGGCCTTATGATTTTAAATATTCATTTCTTAAGGAATAAGTAACTTATGATAGTCTAGTCGAAGAGAACTTCCTTACACATTCTCGGTCTAGATAACACTTTTGATTACTGTTCCAAAAATTACAATCTAGTTTGCAAGTGATACGCTTTGATTAATTTTTTAGGCCTTTTTCGGTTCAATATTATCAATTAGGCCTTTGGTCAAATGTTTGTAAAAGAAATTATTGAAAAGGCCTATTTTGAAGGATTTACTTATTTAACTCAAGTATACAAGTCAAGAACCTTAGGAAAAACTAGAATTTTGCTTGCCCTAGTTTTAAAAACAATTTTTGTTTTAGATAAATTATCCTTTAGTATTATTAGAGCCTTTTATTGACTGTAGGAGGTATTGTGGGTAAGGAGATCTTGTGTGATTCAAGATGGATAGGAAGGTTTTGTGTTCGTAATTCAGAGTGTGATTCTGAAATGAATATGAGGTTTTGTGTTTGTAGTTGAGAATGTGATTTAGGACCTTGTATATTTAGAGCAACTTAAGCTTTTAGGCCTTCTTTGGTTAGGGTTCTTCTCAAGCCCAATGTTTAGGCCTTTCTTCCTTTTTCTTTCTTCTATTTTTTTTTTCTCTATTTTCTTTCTTTCTTTTTTTTTTTTTTTTTTCACTTTGCCCCATTATCTCTTGCTTTTCTCTCCGAAAAGTAATTATCTCTTTTGTTGAGTCTTTATCTTTAAATGAATCAAGGCCCTAAATCCATAGATTCTGAGTATATGGGCTTGGGTAAGGTATGTGTGGTCTTGAGGTATTTGGAAAAGTATTGACTCTTCTTTAAAGGGAACAATTTATTGAAAACAAAAGTTATCCTTAAATTGTTGGTACTAAGGTAAGCACAAACCAGTTTTATCCTTCTCTCTTAATCAATGACCCTAACCTTTAAATTACCCCATTGTAAGGCGATTCTTAATAGGGTTTACATTTAATAGCACTCTAAATTGGTTTAATAAGGTTAATAAAGGATAATTGTGCTTAAGATTTAAAAATAAATGTCTAACTTCATTTTAATCTACGTAACACATTTAAAATGAACCTCCTTTAAGGAATAAGTCTATAAAGTCTCTTATCATAATATCTCTCATCTCTCAAAGTGTTTACGGGTTAGTATATGAGATACAGTTTGCCTCTTTTCATTCTAAACTTTTTTTAAGGAATAAGTTACCAATTCCTTACGAAGGGATTCATGTACCATAAGGTAGAGATTCAACCTTGCCCCCAATTCCTTAAGACATGCTCTAGTTGTGAAACGATACCTTTCATTCGATTTAAGTTCAAAATAAAATTTTAAAGATCAATTGCCTTGTACCTTTTGTGTTCTTACTTAAATTGCCCTGACTCGTAGGTTTTAATGCCCTTTAGCTCCTATGTATGATTTTGGGCTCGATTCTTTAGAGTCGAATGGGCTAGCATTGATGTCTTTTGAGGTGGAAGGGACTATAAATTGTCCTTTTTGTTTGGGGATCAAGCTTAGGATGGTGTTTCATGGCTTTGTGTTTTGACTTGATTCATGGTTAAACTTGATGGCTTAAAGGTTTTGAGTTGGTTTCGCTACCTTAATAGGCCAAGGGTTTGTGGTTAGTTGGCTGCCTAAACGAGCCATGTGGTTCCTATTTGTTTCGAGTCCTATAAGGATTTGTAATCATTAGCAACTTCTTCTTTGTTTTTTTTTTTTTTTCTTTTTGAGAGAGAGAGAGAGAGAGACAAAGATAGAGCTTTTATCTTACAGAGATAGAGTAATCAAATTATAAATAGGGGATTGCTTTGTTAAGATTCTTTATACAAGCTTATACGTAGTTCTACTTACAAGCCTATATATTTACATTTTTTATTATTGACAGAGAACAAAAATTTAATGAATGTTATTAAAGGACTTATTTACAAACAAGGAATGGAAGAATGATATTCTAAAAGAGAAAAAGGTTCTTTTTATTATGAAGGATACAAAATATGAACAAAGTAAAGGAGCCAAAGATCATTTTTGAATCCTATTTATTCTAAAAGAGGAAGCCTATTTACAAGATGCTAATCTATCTGAAAGAATGAATATTCTTAATTTGCAGAGTACTTGGTAAAATGGCAACTACCTAAAATCATTTTACTGGATTGATTCTTTCTTTTTTTTCTTTTCACTTTTAATCACTTGAGAACAAGCTTTCAAAAGAAGTGTAGTATTTTATAAGGTAGCAAAACGTGACTATTTATGAACTTATCTTTTATAAATAAATAAAGATAAGGACAAAAAACATAAAATGAAGACACATGGATGTAAAGAATCAACGATCAAATAGTAATGTGACAATATTAGGTGTTTAGGGTTGTAGTTATATTAGAATTCCATTATTATAATAAATTTGAAATTATAGGAAATTATAAACAATACATACAAATATAAGAAAATACAAGGTACAATAAGACCGACAATTTTACATTGAGAAAGTCTTATATACATAACTAATCTACATTATATTCACATGTATAATATGGGAATTTCGATACACTAACGACCCTCGATTAACATGCCCCATTATTATTTATTCATCGGTCAGGGTTTGTATATGCAATTAGGGTGAGTTCTAAAGGTCCTCAAGTTTTGTGACCTTTACATTTTGAAAAAATGGTTTCTTAGTTACACTGAAATTTGAGTGGAGTAGCCTAATTAGCCTTAAAAGGTGGTTGGCCCACAACATTCGAGCCTTACATAATGGCCTCCCTCCTAAGATCTTAGGATAGCCTGGTTCTAACCACATCTACCATACGTATGATTCATAAAATTAAAACCCTCTTAAGAAAACCTCATAGGTAAGTTGTAACAAATATGTTAGTATAACAATTTATATTTTATAATCAAAAGAAAAAAGAAAATTTACATGAATAATTGACTCAGGTATTCTTGAAAAATAATCCTAATTTCGAAAATTCAAGTGGCTAGCCTTCTTACATCTCCAATTGAGTTGCCAAGATTTCGAGCCCAATTTTTTAGTTTTTTATTTTAATTTCATTTTCTTTAACTTCATTTAAATTAAACCATATGCCTATTTAGTTTAAATCCTCGACTAAAGTTAAAGAAAACTCATTTTCTTTATTTTAAAAAATTTTGGAGTCGACATCTAGTAAGATCTAACAAGATGATTAAATTAAAACCGATTAGACGGATTGATTCTAATTTATTCATTAGTATGTGTTTTGAAAAATTTTTGAAAAGAATTCAAGAAACTAAATTTCTTGAGATCGAGGGCTATCTTATTAAACTCTTACCGGTACCACTATTAATTTTCCGAAATTAGATTTAGTTTTCAAAATTACCCTTTTTTTAAAAACAAAGCTTAATCACTAGTAAATAAATTAAATTGTATTTATCTTACAAAAATAGTTAATTCGAGCTATAATTTACGAAAAATGAAAAACTAAAGTTTGTATGAATTTTACATCACTTCAAAAGTTTCTACATACCCACTAGTGGAGATCAAATATTCATAGTTTATTTTTAGAAAAACTTTAGCGAGTTAGTTATTTTTATAAAAAAAAAAAAACAATCAGGCCAAATTTACGTTTTTATTAATAGTTTTATTTTTATCAAGAAAAATCCCTCAAAGCCTAATTTTTATTTCCAACTAAAAAAAAAAGAACCATAAAAACCTAATTTTTAAAAAGTCCCAAATTAAGATTTTTAGTTTAAAAAAACAATTAAGTGATATTTTTTTTTATTTTCAAGAAAAATCCTAAAAACCTAAAAATGCAATTATTTTGAAATTTCAATTTTCTACATGATAAAAATTTTATATGGAAAAAATGCCTAAACAACGAAAAATATATCTAACTATACAAAAGATACCTAAATTATAGAAAAGATAGCTAATTATATAAAAGATGTTTAAACCATGAAAAAGAAACTTAACTATATAAAAGATACTTGAACCATGAAAAAGATGTCTAAACCATGGAAAAGAAGTCAATTAAAGATTTTTTACTTTATGAAAAAACTAAATAAGTGACAAAACGATTTTTTTTCCCTTAGAAAAACCCTTAAGATACCTAATTTTTTAAAAGGGTGCAATTTTTCTAAATTAATACAATATACAAAAGATCAGATTTTGTAAAATATGTATAGGTCTCGTATAAGATATCAAAAGGGAGGATGAATTGATATCTTTTGCAAAAATTACAACTTTTTGATTTAAAAACGAAACCCCTCTTGATAGCTTAAATGGTGTGATAATAGTTGAAGATTGATTACGCAACATGAATAAAAATAAAAAACTAAATAGCGTAGAGAGAAAGAAGATTAGGCAATCAATTTATAGAGTTTCAGCCTTTTATTTACTATTCTCTTCCAGCTCTATTGCTAAGAACCTGGTCTTTCTCATTGGTGTCATTCCATAAGTCCAAACTTTTCAATAAACAAAAAATCAATGAGAGATTACAAGGATATCAAGTCATATTCTTTATCCTATCTCACTAGCTTCTTCCTAGACTATACATAGGACTTAGAAAACTCCCTAATCCTCTCATACTCAAAACATAATGTCAATAATGTTTATAACGAAATTAAAACGATACAATCAAAAAGCTCTTTACAACTTTTGCACAAATGCAATAACAATGAAATAACAAAACTTTTTTCTTTCAGTTTCTGACTAAGTTTTTGACATAGTTTCTAACTTCTGATGTTGAGTATACAGTATCCTCTTTGATCAGCATCAACTTTAAATTAAATAGACCCTTATATAATAGCTAAAAATGGCTAATTCCAAATTTTTCTCTAAAATATCTTTATTCAAACACAATTGGTTTTATTTTTGGAGAAATATCCTATAAAAATAGGAACCAAATGTTTGAATTTTTGAAAACTTAAATCAAGTTGATCCTAATTTGTTTCTTTACTGAGCTTAATTCATTTGACAATTGTTGTACGTATTGATATGCTCCAATCTTCTTTTGATTACATGGAAATTCAAAAATTCGAAAATCACACTTCAAATATTATGGATAAGCATCAAAAGATATGATTGAATCTTCATATATCTTGCTCTTCAAGAATAATCCAATACCCGATCATAGCTTATTTGATATTTGTCGTAAACAAATCTATTCTCTTCTTCAATATCTTTATTTGAATTTTTGAATTAGAAAAACTCCTAAAAATCTGGACAAACATATCCAAAATATCCATCCTTATCATTTACAAATTACCTTATAATCCTTGAGAATTTTATCAACAATGAGATAAAAGAAATGCACTGAGCCTTGTAGAATTTTAGCAAAACTTGTTTAGCATAATTTCCTGATATATCTGAAAATTTATTTGAATATATTGCTTAATCATTAGTCAACCATTCTATAAAATCAAAACTAATTCGACTTAAAATCCTCATGGACTTAACCATTTTAGTAGAACGAAATTAAGCACATTACCCAAATATGCCCAATAAAGTGGAGCTAGGCCTTCTTCGTATTTTTCCAACTTAATTTGTTCAAATTATTTAAAAAATAGTGTAAGAATAGTTGTTGATACCGATGCTGTACACAATTAGTATTGTCCTAATCTGTTACTGATATACATTCTAACACACATTCTAACTAGCACAAATCCAAACTTAATTTTCTTTCTTGAATATATTTCATTCTAAAGTTAACCTACACACTTGATGTTCTTGTTAAACACACTTTAACCTTTTTCCATTATGGTTTCTTTTACAATTAATCAATGTTATATCATAATAGATCTATACACTTCATAAATATATTAGATAACTTATCACATGTTTTATTATCATCAAAACCAAATTAGGAGACTTAACAATATGAGATTTTATAAAAAATGTCATTTTGAAAATATGAAATATGAAAAAAAAAATAATTTAACTAAAAATTAGCTTAACATATGTTCACTAGATATTAACACTATAACTAACTACTAACAATTAGCGACTTGATGAAAATAAAAAAGTTAGTATAAGTCTTAAAAATAATTGCACATAAAAATAGTGAAATAAATAAATGAATTGCACTAAGTGAAATAAAAAATAAAATAAACTATAGACAATAATTAAAAACTACAATTATGTACCTACAAAGCTAGGCATACAAAGCTAATAAGAGCAATTAACTAAAACTATAATAAAACAATAAAAAAAACGATACTAATAATAAACAATATAGGGAAAGGCCACCTAATGAAAGGAAACGAGTTAGATCTTGAGTCCTGTCGCGCTCACAATTACGGAATTGGTCTGAGAAGTAGGTTCGAGCGTATTGCTACTGTAAATTGCAGCAATGGTGATTGGCAATCAGCGATTGTATGTCTCGAATCATATGTACGAAAGCGAGATTAGGGATTGGGAGATTGGCAAAGAGTAGTGATTCTGTTTAGTGTTTTTTTTTTTTTTTATCATGATGAACTTCCTTTTTCCCTACTGTTCAATCCCAATTTATATAACACGAAAGCAAATATCGTGGATCAATTCAAATCTAAATTGATGAATTCCAATTTAGATCCGAATCTTTACAGATCTTCATTTTATCGGATTAGATTTGTCATCTTTAATAATCATTTGGCCATTGTCACGCTTCAAACTAGAGAGTTGTAACAACTTCGCCATGTAAACTAACATACACTAAAAGCTAGTCGTCTTAGTTGGTAACGTAAGTATAGCCTATACCTAGTAGGAATCAACCTGTAGGGTAACTTTTAAAAATGGATTTTGAAAATAATTTTTACAACTTAAATTTCGAGTAAAAATCAAATTAAAAGTTATATGAAAAATAAAACCTTATATTTAATAAAAATTTCAAAAACTACATTGTTACAGAAAAATATAATGTTTACTAAAATTTTACTAAAATCTATAAGTTTGCAAAGCATGGAATAAATTTCATTAATTGAAAACTATGGGTTACTTGAGGAGACCCTATTAGTTTTCTTGCAAATCAATACTGTCAATAAACCGAATAGAAATCCAATCAGGTAAATCTTGAATTTCACTCTCCAACCCCATTTTCTAGCCTTCTAGTGAGTCTATTAGGAAAACCTACAAAATAATTATAAGGAAGTGATAACTTACTCAGTAAATGGGATGTAAACAGTAGCACACATCTGATAACACGCAACCAGGGTTTTCAAGCAATTTAATTAGATGCAATGTATGATCAAGCAAGTGCCATCACACAACGTTGACTATTCGTCGTGAGATCAGAGAAATTATGGTTGCTCTAATCCAAGTTCTAAGGAGTTTAACATTACGTACTTACAAATTTGGTCACCAAACTAAGGCTTGTGCAATGGAGAACACGCTCCACCCGAGACTACCTTTGAACCATTGACGCCAACCTTATTGCGACCCCCTCTTCTGTTAATTAGTTCAACTCAAGGCAAAGAGAGGACCATTTCTGCTATTCTCAACAAAGGGTCCATGTTTAGCCCACACTTCCTAAATGTTTCCTCTAGTGGGTTGCGATATAAGTCCGATTAGTGGTTAAGCCAATTTTATGTTAGATTACTTTTGGGGTGTTCAAGCAAATTCAAATAGTCAAAGCATGTAATATTATAAAACAATCAACACATTGATCTAGCACTTAAATAGCACAATAGTATTTAAGCACATAATTTGTATGCACACGAGCAAATAACTTACAACCACAAACAAGACATATACTAAGGTCTCCAAATATTCTCAAACAATACTTCAAAGTGCAGTAAAATACTTATCTCACTTACTTGGATACTGTTGCTCATTCTCTTCGAGTATCATTTTTGTCTCGTTTTTCTTTATTATTCCTAAAATTTAGCATGACATGTTTAAGTTATGTTCATTATATAACATATGTGTTCATTGTGGACATTTAAGTACATTTCCAATTGTGTTAAGTAAGTTTTTCTAAGGTGTTTATTAAATATTATTAAGTAAAATGCATTCTAACCAAGGTTCTGACTTAATATAGATTGCTGCCCAGTAGTTTCTTATTCAGGTTCCGACTTCAATAAATTCTTAAAAGCGATAGATAAGCAACTTTTTGATCTACTCTCCGATTCCTAATGGTCTGATATCCAATACCAAGTGTTTTCAAACTTCTAATTACTCTTATAATTCGCATATCCCATCGGACTACTTTTTGACTAGGGTTTTGACTTAGGTTTTGACCTAATGTTGTGGTATGGGTTATTGTTGAGGTAGCTTCTAACTCATGTTTTGACTCTAATAAAAGTGTGGAATTCATATACAAATTACTAGATGATCTACTATCGAACTCTAGGTGTGGTTAAGAAAATCCATTACTAATCAACATTTTGACCTTGTTTCTAACAAAATTTCTAACCCTCAGTCCAAAGTTAAATTCTTATTTAGAAAGTTTCATTCTTATTTAGAAAGTTTCCGACTTACAGCTTATCTTAAGAAATAAGGTAAAGTCCAAATATAAGCCACTTTTTTCTTTTTTGGTACAAATTCCACTTTTGAAGTGTATTCAATATATTGACACCAAATCACATTCTAACTTACTTTCTAACCCTACTACTACTAATGCATCCAACTACCTCACATATACTCCACTTATCCTGCATTGCTAGAAGTATAAACCATGCATAAGTAGTAAGTATCAATTAAAACTTCAATCATCTACTTACTTTCTCCATCATACCATCCATTAGTTTACAAGTATACTAAATACTTGAAAAATCTAACCTTAAATCACCAAATACCTACTTTTACTTATAAATTATCCTTCCCAAATTCATATTAAACCACTTTTAGTTATTATTTGTGGGGAGATTTAGGTATACCATAATTTTAGAAAATTTCATTAATCTTTTTTAACAAAATACCCTATTAAGCGCACTATTTACATAAAAACGAAATTTTCTAAAAAATCTGGCAACTTAATTTTAAAAATCCAACCACTCAACATCAAAATATAACATCTTAGGACTATGTCAATAAAATTTCAAGTTGAAATTACAAGAATTAGTCTTTCAAAAACCCAATCGAAAATTGGTCCACAGGACATTTTTCTTAAGGACTCGATATCTACACTCAAAATTTTAAAAATCTGATTGAAGATTTAAATTCCTCATGCACAAATACATAAGGAAACTAAATTTTAAATTTTTTGGAGTTGTTTGCTATATTTTCCCAAAATTTTGATAAAAATGGAGCAATCAATGACTCACTGGTTATCAACTGCTCTGGCCACTATAAGGGAGAGGAGGCTTGTCTACCAACTTAGACAGTGGCTCCCCCTTCAAGTGGTGGTCTTACCTCGCCTCTAAGTTGTCTTCTTCTCTAAGAACTTGAATATCTCCCGATCCGTGCACTATTTCTCTAAGTTTTTATTTTCATACTTTCTCTCTCTATTTCCTCACTTTAAAATTTTTCCTCAATTCACAACTACCTAAAATTTGTTCAAGAAGCCAATGGTATATTTTTATAACTCATTTTGGTGTTATTTTGATTTTTCCATCCTCATTTAACATGTGGAGAAGTTTAGTTTTAGGTGTCCATGCAAGAGGATTCTAAATTTTTTAATTCTCCCGCTGTGACAAAGGTTTGCCAAGGAAAAAAGAAGGGTTTCCCTAATTGTTTTATAATTTTTTAATAATTTTTCCAATTTTTTATTAATTATTGGTAGATTTTACCTAATTTCGAGTTTTTTAATAATTACAAGTTATGTATTTATATAAGAATTATACCCTACGTATATACATGTCTTTTATATATTATTTTATGTACAATATTAATTATATTACTCAAATAATCTATTTCTATGTGTTTGTTATTTTTCGAGACCTAAATCACTCGTTATTGATAATAGTAATATAGTAAATTTATACAATTTTTGCTATATTTTGAATATTTTATTATATTTTTAAATTCCGAGTCTACGACTACTCCTCGACTAAACTTACAAAACCCCTCATAAGCTTCTAGCTTAATCGAATTACTTTTTCGAATGCCCTAAATTGGCTATCAAATCTACTTCCACCAATACGAGTCTCACAGCTATGATTCTATTAGATCCAAATAAGAAACCCAACAACTCAATCTGATTTGTATTAGATTAGAATTCTAGAACACCAAATCTTTTATTCTATTGATCCTTCTTTTTTCTTCTAAATTTTTTTTTATTTGATTGTGTTTTTTTTTTTTTATCATTTTTCAATTTTTTTGTTATTTTCTAAATTATGACCCCCTTTTTTAATTAATTTTTTTTAATTAAAAACAACTAGGGAGCAAAAATAAGGTGTTAACAGCAAGTATGTAGGCACCTATACGAATCTACCGAATGACTTAAAATGTGTAAAAAAATTATTTTCCTCTTTTGTAAGTAATTTTTCAATTTCTTCATTTTTGTAAGTAGTTATAATTTTATTTATTTGTAAATTTTAATGAATGGGTATATTGAAAAATAAATTTAATTTCAGAAAGTTTAAAGTGGTACCCGTTAAGGTTTAATATGATAGCCTTCAGACTTAAGAAATTTAGTTTCTTTATGAAAAATTTCAAAAACACATGTTAATGGCTAAATTAGAATGGATCTATCTAATTGAATCTAATTTAATCACTTTTCCCAATTCTATCAAGTGGCAACTCCAAAATATTTTTCAAAATGAAGAAACCAGGTTTCCTTTAACTTTAGTTAAGGATTTAAACTAAATATGTATTGAGTTTAGTTTAAATCGAGTTAAGAGAAACGAATAAAAAAACTAGAAATTTCAAGCTCGATAGGTTCAAATAAAGGACATGATTATTATAAGAGGATAATTCAATAGCTATTTCCTAAAATTATTTCAATTACTTTATGAAACGTTAATCCTTTATTGAATTTTTCAAGACATTGACTTTTTATTTAAACCTATTTATGAAATATTAATCCCTTATTTAAACTTTTCAAAACGTTGATCCTCTATTTAAATTTACCCCTAGATGTTAATTCTCTTCATTACAATTCCTACCATTTTTAAAAATAATAACTGTTTCCTCAACTTTAAACTCTATAATCTCGATTGTTTCTAGGGATGCAACCAAGGTATGTTGTAATAGGGTACTCAATCTATCTAACCTATTAAGAGCCCCATTGAATTGAATTAAAACCTAATAGCTTATAGGATTGGGTAATGGGATTCCAAAAAACTTGATAGAAAACCCGACCTGATAAAAATAATAAATAATATAAATAAAGTTAAGTGACTAATTATTGGCTTAAAAACGGAAAATTGTGTCCAAAAATTGAGGTGTATATTAGGCATTAGCTTATTTCTTTACCTTGTCAATGTGTTTTGCAATTGGGTTTTAGGAGATGATGATATTGCTTTTTTAGTACTAGACTTGAGAGTAAGCGAGGATTTTGACATGTTAAACTATGTATCAACGTCTTGCATGATACTAATTTTTTTTTTTTTAATTTTGTTTCTATAATTGCAATAAAGGATTGAAATTTGATATTGATTTTGTTACTTTTAGATTATAAGAAAATTTGATAATGAGTGAAACACGTAAAGATGTTGTGGAAACATTCACAAATTTGGAAATAATTGAGGAATTATAGAAGGGTTATAATAAGCTTAGATGGCAAAATCTTATTGCACTTATTCACAACCATCTCTCTATCAAGGATATTCCTTTTTTTCTAGTTGATTGAATATCCCGAGGATTATCACACTTATTTATGAGAGAGGAAAAAAAAAAGAGCAAACAAAATATTAACAAGTTAGATCGAAGCGAGTTATAGGTACAAAAGAAAAAACCTTATAGGGTTTTTCATGAGATCTAGGAACCCTTTTATGTAATCAAGGCAGGTTTAGATTTTACAATACCTATTCTAGACCCACTCTAGTTGCATCCTTGATTATTTCTTCCTCATCCACAATGTTCATATCCTTATAAGCTCCAATGATGGGAATCAACGTTTGACATCCTCCATCCTAAGATGGAACTGTGCTCCTCGAGTCTAACTTGTTAAGAGAAGATTAGGTTTAGGGAAGGAACTAGGTTCATAGAGATGGAAAAGGAAAGGAGGCCCCTCATTCTACCATACTTTGAAGGAATCCAAACTCTCCTTCCCAAACTAAATATGAACTAGCTTATGCTATCCTTGACCAAGGGAAGCCATAAACTTAGACCCATAAGCAAAGGAGTAGCTCAAAAGTTTAGAATCCTAAAACAGAGACAGCTCGAACAACTCTTTTCAAGCTTACATTCTTGCCAAGACACTCACCCTAAAGCTTGGTCGTCTATCCTAACCTATTCCTAAGCTTAAATATTGAAGGCCAACTCAGCAACAACTCTTAAGCACTGAGGAACATTGAAGCATTCATACCAACCTTGTTCGATAACCTCCAACATGTTCAATGTCAAATGCAACCTATCTTAAGCTAGCGCCGACCAATTCCTATCTAACTCTATGATGATGCCATTCTCAACCACTCCTAGAACTCATAGTTTTGATGGTTTGGTTTATTGTCTTAGTATTTTGTCTACGTAGGCCTCTTTTTAAGTTTAAGGCCTTGCAAATATTTACAACTTTGCAACTAAGGTCGGATTGCTATAAATAGTAGTTTTCCTGTAGTCAACAACATCTTTTTGGGACATATTATTAGACTTGAACATTTCCTTACAAGGTTTAAACGTATTAATGAGAAATTTTTTATTTCCCTTGATTATTGAGAGTCCTTCCTTTTTAATCCTAGTTCTTATCATCCTTGCATTAGAGTATGGTGAGCTTCTTTACTTGTGGATTAATACATTACATCTAGTCCCCATTTGAATTGGTGGTTGTTGATTTGTTGCTTATGAGTTAATCAAGCCTCATTTAGACTCTAAACCTAATTTATTTTGCAATTGGTGAGTAACATTCACACATTTGTATTCATCCACTTTTATTTTCCTCGCTTCCATTATTAAATCAAAGAACCTAAAAACCCATTTTCATTCCTTGTGTCTTATTTATTGTGTATTGTGCTTCTACTTGATCCCATAGAGTTTGAAGTATGTAAGCTTCGCAATCAAGTGTTTGAGATTTAATTTGTAAAATTTAGGGTAATTAAGCAAATTATCCAATCTAACCCAGATTTTATAACGAAGTTAGAAATATTAGTAAAAGTGATCCCATAAGTTTGAATTTAAGAAAATAAATAATAAAATAATTAGTTATTATAATGTTGAATTATATATAAATTACCTGTTATTTATCGAAAATACATAAAATAAATTTCGATAACTAATGAATTGATAGAGATAAATTATATACATACTAAAAATAATAAAATAACTTAAATAATATTTAGGAGTATTTAATTGTACTATATGCGTATTTATGTGTAGGTAGAAATATGTGAAATTTCTTAAAATACTGAAATATGCTAAAATAATACTAAATAATTAAAGAAAAATATGGAAAAATGAGGAAATATCTAGAAGTGGGTCATAGTAGCTAGGAATTGAAGAAATAAAAGCAACCAATTTAATATAACCAACTAGAAAGTAGAAATGGAAGAAAATAAGGCTAAATGTCAACTCAAAATTAATGAAAAAAAAAATCTAAGCCACCTTATAAATTCTAAAAATTATCCCCATTCCTCGTTTTGGTCAATTAGAAATAAAAAAAAAATTAGGGAAGGGAGAGCAAAGAGGAAAAATCAAATTAATATAAAATTAGAAAATTATAATACAAATAGGGTATATAAGGAGATCCTCAACTCGACGACTACTTTAGAATGGATGGCCACCACCACTACACGGTGGTGGCAGTGCCTAAATCAGCCGATAAGGCCATGGTAGCTGGAGCCACCAATGCTAGTGAGTCTAATTTTTCCTTCCAATTTTACTTATTTTATTAAAAATATTAAATAGTTATAGAAAATTATAAATTTTGGTATTTTGGAATATTTTTGTATGTAGTTTTTAGAAAAAATATTATTTTGATAAAACTATGTCCTGTGATATATAGTGCTTAAGAAATCACTAAACCTAAGCTAATTTTCAATTTAGAAATAAATGACCTTTGGATTATAGTTTTAAGTTCAAAATTTTTATGTAGACTATTTAAAGGATGTAGAATAGTGCTATAAAACCCTTTTTTAGAAATGAATTTTCAAAAATTTTATGGAATTTTTAGGCCTTTAAAATATATATATAATTAGTGATTTTAGGGTTAATTGATAATTAATTGAATAATTACTGTTTTAGTATGTAATTAAGTATTTTAGGACGTTAAATTCTAATGTGGTATGAAATTAGTAGCATTTAGGATATTAGATGTAATTATTAGGATATTATGAAATATATATGTAATAGGTATAAATTCTGATTTAGGATGAATTTAGATATTTTAAGATATTAGTTGATATTGAAAGATGATATTTGAAGTGATAGGAATATTAGATATGTATATTAGGTGATAATGTATAATATGTAAGTATAAGAAATTAATAAGTAAGAAAATATTAGGTTAAAATTGATATTATAATAATAATAAAAATATATGATAAATCTAGTAGGAAACTTAAACTTAGGGTAATTATATGAAAAATATAAATTTTTCTCATATCGGGGGTAATTTCTGTAGTAAAGTTAAGATATAGGATATACCATACAAACTAAAATACTGATTAAGGGTTAAATATGATATTTATGATACCCAAAAATAATATGATTAATTTTATATTATGGGTCAAAATGAATTTATAGGGTTTGTGTATAAAACCGTACTTAGAAATTGAATTAGAACTTAATTTGAAAATTGATTCGAGAACTGAACTAGAACTTCGCCTAAATCAAGAATAATTGTAAAAGACTTAAAAATCTAGATAATTAGGTATATTAAACCTTAAACAAAATATAACAATAAGTATTATAAGATAAAATCAATCTATAATCTATGGTAGTTATGTGGAAACTAAAATAATATTTATATTATAGGGATTATTATTGGCAATAGCCCATGCAAGTTGCACCTTGTATGAGCAAATAAGGAGTTTAGGTAAGTTTGGATTAATACGTTACTATATTTCAAAGTAATAATTTATAGTACTTAGAGGTTTGAGATTATAATTGGATATGATTGTTAGATGGTTGACCATGCGCATGACTGTATGTACTTATTTCTAAGCTTAATGATGTGATTTTGATTTACTACTCTAACATGTATTTGTATGATTTGTTAAAAATGATTGAATACCTTAAACCGAATCTAATTAAATATATGACTTAAAATTCTAAATCGAACTTGTATAGCAACCCATTAAGAGAAACATTAGGGATCTCCAGCCAAATATCGACCCTTCTAAAAAGGATAAGGTTAGATAGCATAATTAGTCCCTTCTTCATCCTTAGTCGAACTAAGTGACAGATGAGGAGGTTACGGTAAAGGTGAAGTCAATGGTTCGAAAATAGTTACTAAAGGAGCAATGTCTCCATTGCACAAGCCTAGGTTTAGTCGTGAGCTATTGCATTAAATGGAAACTCTTCAACCATAATTAGAACGAGTATAATTTCTCTAATCTTACGACGAGTGGGACAATGTTGTGCGATGATATTTAGTTGTACACGCATTGTATCTAATTAATTTGATTGATAATCCTGTTTATGTTTAACATATAGTTTTAAGTCTCCGTCCTAATTTACCGAGCTATTGGTTGCTCATATTCTTATAGGTGTTGTTGTAGGTACTAGTTAAGAAGCGGTCTATATTTACCTTGAAGTTAGCAGCTACTGGATCTTAGGAAGTGAGGAAATACATTTGAAGAACAAATATATCTTTAAAGTCTTAGCTCTAATTTTAGAATTTTTCATTTTCAAATAATGTATTACTTAGGAAATATAGTACAACGAAAATTTCCAAACATTATTTGTAATATTGGAATCCTAGTGTATATATATATATATATTCATACTTTCTTAAATAAATAATTATTTAATTTATAAACTGTTTACTTCAAAGCAGGTTAGTCATTGATGCTTTATGTAAATTAAGTCTAAGATAACGGTTATATGGTTAGCTTTTATCTTAGAATGGTTTGCACGATAAGACTGTTACAACTCTACCGTTTCGAGACGCGACAAAGCATATCATATCTTGATATCAGATCCTTACAAGTGACATGCTTGAAAATTTGTGCACACCCATTTGCTTTTCTTCTACTTAGTAGGTTATTGCTTTTGCTATAGTTTTGTGATCCTGTTGCCTTAGTTTTATTATTGCCACTATCTTAAGTTGTTAGTGTTGTTTAGGTCATTTTTCATGTACTTATTGTAGTTAAGTTGTTTGATGTTGTTGTTTAAGTTGTTTTTAGGTTATTTTACCTAATTGTTATGGTGTTTAGAGTGGTTAATTGTGGTGTACAAAGTGGTGGTTAGCTTCTCAAATAAAGTGGTCAAAGTGTTATGTTGAGTATATTAGGTGTTTGATAAAATACTCTAAAGAAGCTCGAAGCCTTAACAATTATGGATACTCGAAGAGTGTGGACAACAGTGGCAATAGTACCCGCGGAAGTCTAAGGTAGAGAGTTAATAACTTGGAATATCATATCTAAAACCTCACTGATTTGATTTAGTAATTAACTGGGTAAGTGAGAGCTCACAGATGTATTGGTCATGGTGAAAGGAGGCAAAAACCAGTTGAACAAAGGAATAGTGGTTTAAACAAGCTCAGAAGAGATTGACATCAACCTAAGAGAAATCGTGAGGAGCTACCGCAAGATCACCATGAACATAAGAGAGAGCTTGATAAGTTTAGTGCTAACGGTAGTAATGATTCTAAGATGTCTTAAAGAGCCTGAGGATGCAAGGATGAGCATTAAGCTAATAACTGAGGTCTCGGGAACATAAAGCTAAAACTTTTGACCTTTATTGGGAGTAGCTAACCTTATGAGTATTTAGATTAGGTGCCCTAAGTGGAGAAGATCTTCTAATGCTATGATTGTAATGGTAGCACAAAGATAGTTAGCATTATTGTCATTTGAGAAACATGCAAGTCTATGGTGGGACAAGTTGGTCACCAAACGAGTTGATTAAGGAGAAGAGCCCATCTAATCTTAGAGATGATGAAGAGACTTATGACCTAATGGTTTGTATGGAGCTATAATAAGCAAGAGATGCTTTATGCATTCCACCACCTTAGATAAGGTTGGAACACTATGGAAGAATACCTACAAGTGTTCGAGACCATCATGATGCTTTGTGATATCTAGAAGTCTTTAGGAAATCTTATTTTAAGATTCTTAGTAGACTAAGAGAAGAAATAGATAACATGAAGCTATAACCGTTCAATACCCTAGATGACATCATTCACTTGACTGTTAAGGTTAAGAACAATGTTAGATGAGACATTAGAAGCCATCTATCTAACCTCAATACAATAGCCTAGAACTAAACAAGTATGAAGCAAGAAAAAAGATTGAGAAAAGAGTAAAGAAGTGAGAGTCCAACCATCCTAAACAAGTCGAGACCAAGAAGGTCGAGAAGGAGAGAATGCTTTGAAGAAAGACTTGAGAAGTGAAATGCTTTGTGTACCTAAAATATGGTTACACTACCTCTCGATGCCTGAATAAGAGTATTATGGTTTTGAAAGGAGATGGACCCAACGGCCAAGTAGAATGTCAAAGTAAGAAGGACCTAAAGGTTGAAGACTCTAATACAAATGAGGAAATTATTGAATGTTAGCTAAGAAAGGAGAATCTTTTGTACTTATAGGGAACTAAGCATGGGGTGATGAACTAAAAGAAGACTTAAGTCAAAAGGAAAACCTATTCCAAACCTACTATTTAAATAACGAGAAGACCTGTGTCCTTATTATAGACAATGAAAGTTTTGCCAACATCATTTCTCCTAAGCTCATTACCAAAATGAAGTTATTGACCTCCCTATACCCAAAAATCCAAGGGGTGAAATGGTTAAATAACAGTAGGACAATACACATCCATAAACAAGCTTGGATCCCTTTCAACAAAGGGAATATAAGGACAAATTGAATTTCAATGTAGTGCTCATAAATGTAGCCCATATCATTCTAGGCTAACCATAGGAGTATGCTGTCAAATCCTTTACAATGGTTTCTAGAACGCTTATTCTTTTAAGAAGGATGGGAAGAACTTCACATTACTAAATGCCAAGGAGATCCAAGAGAGCCAAGTAGCTTTTTGATAAAGAAAAAAAAAAGGGAAAGGGAGTATGTTTGCTACCAATTCTCAAGCTTATTTTGTAGGATTGTAGGAATCAAGTTGATAATAACTCCTTTTTAACTTGAGGGTAACGATGATGGGAATCAGAGTATAACCTCCTAATCCTAAGATAGAAATGTGCTCCTCAAGTTCAACTTATTAAGAGAAGACCGAGTTTAGGCAGGTTCGCGACGCTATAAAAAGAAAGGCAACACCCATTCTAACTAACTTAAAAGGAACCAAAGCTCTCCTTCTCGACCTAACTGTGAATGGGCTTGTGAGGGGAAGCTATAAACTCAACCTAAAAGTAAAGGAACAACTTAGAAGTCTAAACTCACAACATGGAGACGACTCTAACAACTTCTATCCACTTTAGACTCTTGTTACGCCACTCACCCCAAAGCTCAACTATTTATTCCAACATGTTCCCAAGCGCGATTATTGAAGGCTAACCTAATGATAACTTGCAATCACTTAGGAACAACAAAGCATTTATCTTAATCTAGTCTAACTAGCCTCCGACTTGTTTTATATCGAATGTAACCTATCTCGAGCTATTGTCAAACCATTTCGCTTCGACTCTATGACAACCCCATTCTCGACCACTTCTAGAATGCATGTTTTTGACAATACAATTTATTGTCTTACTATTTTGTCCATGTAGGCTTCCCTTTAGGGTTCAAAGCCTTATGATTAGTCATAACTTTACTAACAACACCTTTTTTGGGGGATATTATTAGACTTGAACATTTTTTCTAAACTTTAATCTTGTTAATGAGAAACTTCTGTTTTTTTCTTGATTAATATGTGTTCTTCATCTTTAATCCTAGCTGTTATCATTCTCGCATTAGAGTATGGTTAGCTTCTTCACTTGTTGATTTATGCATTAAGTTTAGTCCTTGTTTGAACCCATAATTATTGATTTGATACTTGTGAGCTATATCAAGCCTCATTTCGACTCCAAATCCGATTTGTGTTTGTGATTGGTGAGAAGTATCTGTATACATTTGCATTCATATCCTTTTATTTTTGTCATTTGCATCATTAAACATAAAAATTCCAAAACCTATATTAGCTATTTGTGCCTCGTTTGCCGTACATTGTGCTTCTACTTGATCTTAAAAAGTTTGAAGTATATCATTTAAGCTCACCAACTTCTTCTTCGAAGATCACTTCATGTTCAACTTAAAGGGTAGTAAAAAAATGGATGTTCGTATCCTTATAAACTTTAGGTCTACTAACTTATTCTTTGAAGGTCACTTCATGTTCGACATAAAGGGTAGTAAAAAATGTATTAAGTAGTAAGCTTAGATCCAGTAAGCAAACTAATGACTTCGCAACGAAACTAATAGTGTCACATATCTAATTTTATTTACAATATCATCATTCCTAGGTGACATCATAAGATACAAGCCCACCATCAAAGATATAACAAACGACACCACCTTTAAATTAATATCTACCACACAAGCCATAACTAAGGCAATCAATGTCACTAGATGAATATTAAAAATCATAAACTTTTCCCATTTTTCATGCTCAAATCCCTCTGCCATACTAAGCATAATGAGCATTAATGCTTTTCTAATAAATTACTATACTTTTCATCGTTCAATCTTAAGCATTTCAAATAATGATCATTCTTGATAAATTATACAAACACAGCTCCAATTATCACTTTAAGCATTAATTGACCAAAAAATGCAAACAACCTTTCCAGGCTAAAATAAATACAATCATTTATCACAAATAATATTAGCCAAAACCAAATTAACAACAAATCTAAATCATTTGGAAAAGGCTATACACATATACATTACCTCTATTAATCAATATTAAAATCCATGGTGATGAGTAGAAATTAGACCTAGGTTCTTGTCTTATAGAGCAAAGAGAGCACCGATGACTTTAGAAAACCACAAAATCAATCAATCATAATTCAATAATAGAAGCAATGAAAAATTAAGGTGAGAGAGAGAGAAAGAGAGAGGAGTCACTAAAATCGTGACTAAAACATAATGAGTTAATGGTGTAGAGAGAGGAGAAGAAGGAGAGGAGTTTGTCAAGTGAAGGCATGCAACTTAAATTTTAGTAGGCATGGTGAAAGGCTTTTTACTATTTTAGCAAGTTATTGAAGGTGGGCAAATATTTATTGGAGTCTTTAGAAAAGTCGTAAAGCAAACTACATGGTATATTATTTAATTATTATCATAAGCATTATGAAAAATATATTTTACGTGATGTTTATTAAACATAGTTAAAGAATATGTAAATGAGAGGCATTTGTAAAGTCTACAAACATCACTAGGGGTGAGCAAGTACAAGGTGAGTAGAGTATGGGCCCTACTCGTACTCTATCTTATGGGTACGTATTCTAAAACTTTACTATCCGTACCTTACTTATGGCATCCTGTAACCATTATGTACCTTATACCCTATAAATTGTACATAATACACCCTATCAATTGTACATGGTACAGGACATCCTATAGAACTTGTAAATTCTTTTTTTTTTTTCCTTGTAAATTTCAATATGGCTATTTTTTCGAAACATAAAACAAACCTGACTCCTTTTTTTTTTTCAAAAGAAATTGCATAATTTAGTTGATCTTTCAAATGACGTTAATGAATGGAGTACAATGAGGTTTATTTCAAACTAACTTTTTTTTCCTTGAATGGTTCTTTAACCATTATTATGAATGAATTTTTATGAAAGTATTATACAAAACGTTGTGTAAATAAAATATTCATTTTGTAATAATCATATTGTGTAGATATTCAAGGCAATAAGCACACCATTACTTAACGTAAGCTCTACAAAGTTTATTAAAATATAAATAAAAGATTTATGAGATTATATAATTCAATAATCATAAATGTTATAACAATATCAAATCAAATAATTAACCATGGTAAATGAAGACATAACATGGAAAACATGATAAAATATAAATTCAAACTAAAATATTTTTCCTCTTTAAGGTACATGCATCAATAAAATAATTTCTTTATACTTTAAGAAAATCGGGTTTCACTCTAATAATAATAGTAGATTTTTTGTTAAATATAAAACAAAGAAACTATTCTATTATAGAAAACAAGTTTTATTAGATGATGGATTTAGCAAAGGAAAAAGGAGTAAAAAGAAAACGACAATGAAATAAAGACTGAAGGCAAAAGATGGAAGGGAAGAGACTAACAAACATTTAGTTTAGGGTTTCTGATAGGTTGGGCTTTACTTTATTTTGATAAGATGGTATTCTTTATTTATTAATTTTATTTGATTACTATTACAAGATAGGACCTTAGAACCTGTATCTTGTATGCTTCAAAATACAAGTTCTAAGGTAAGTACAAGGTACTTTGACTTCTTATATGTAACCTACCTTATGAAAATAGGTTTTGAAAAATTACCATTCGGAAGCTACCATGTAGATTTAATCACTCACCCAAAACCTACTCGGTTGAACAGGGTCTAAGTAGGTACCTACCTTATAGGACAAGGTTACCTACTCACCCTTAAACGTCACCAAATGTAAAAATTCTTCTAGTAAGGTTTAGCCATCTCAATTGGCTTCATTCTTAATCGCTTTTAAAGAGCTTTAAGACTTGCATAAATTTTATTTAAGGCATCCTCTAGCTTATCAAATGCTTTATACATTCCTCTTGCCTTCATGAGGCCCATTATCTCATATACATAACTATTCTTCCTTGATATCTCTTTGTAAATCGACAATCAACAATTATTATCAACTAATAGCAACCTAAAGCATTGCCTCCCCTATCAAAATTCAATTAGCTCAACCATGAAAGCACCATACACAACTTTCTCATTTAAGTATTTCATCAAATAGCTTGCATGCTTTCTCAATCCTTAATTGTAAATACATAACTTTAATGTGCAAACTATGCTAACCAATAACACTATAACTACCTATCACACAACATGCAGTGTAATGCCCCATGTTAAGTGAAGTCTCATATAAATTATAAAAGAGAATTGATATTAGTTTTTAAGGTCATAGTAGTGAATATCTCGTTAATGATAATTAGAAATTTTAGGCCAAGTGGTTAAAAAAGGCCCATTGATGTTTACTAGAGCATTACAAATAGTATCAAAGTCAATCCCTACTAATATTTAGACGGTTTGAGAACTGTTTTGGTCCAAGAAGAGGTTTAAGGAGGGTAAGGAGTGTTGTTAAGGTGTGACCCTATCATATTTTAAGATTACCTATAGGTTGAGGATAATAGGTAAATTGAATTGTACACTAAAAATGCAGAAGAATTGGGCCTAATCATAAAGTTTTGTGATGAGGACACCATGTCTTTAAGAGTAAGAGATTATGATATCTTATGTTAAGTGAGGTCCGACCTAAATTGTTATACCCCGAATAGGAGAAGTCATAATAGTCTCGCCATATAAACTAGCTTAAGATATAAGCTAATCGCACAGCTGCTATCTTAGATATAGTTCATACAAGGTGTACACGACTCAACCAGCTTAAAGTATCTTATCTTATATTTATTTCTAATCAAACATGTAATATAGCTTTTCAAAATACCTACTCACGACTACTTATTGTTCGATAAAACAACAGTATTTATATTCTCATTTCCATGTATAGAGTTATAATTTGCATTTAGAGTTTACAAAAGCCATAGGTGTTAAAGCTTCTTTATAATAAATTAAGAAACTAATGGGTGTCCTAGAGAATTCCCAATTAGTTTTCACAAAACCAAAAATAAAAATTCAAAAGCCCAAATTCAGTAGATTCTCTTTTTCTCACTTTCCTAGCCAATTGTGCACTAACCTAAGGATGATGATATCTAAACATCTTGACTTTCACTTGTCATTTACAAAAGAGCTTATGGAGATATAAACACAACTATTCAATAAGTGTGATAGAGTCAGAAGAGTATCACATAATCACAAACAAGGTTATTAATTATAATGAAACACAATGTAATCAATTACTTAAATCATCACACAATGTTATCCAGTCCATTATGAGGCTAAAGAAATTACATCTACTCCAACTTGGACTAAGGATTTTATTATGACTCAAAATCAGACTAAACCTAGGCTTGTGCATTGGAGAACACTCGCCTCCCATGACCACCTTCGAATCACGACCCTTACCCTTATCGCAATCTTCTTACTTATCACTTAGTTCGACTAAGGATGAGGAAATGACCATTTTAGCTATCCTTATCGAAGGGAATTAGTACTTGGTCTAATACTTTTAATCATTCTCCTAACGGTTGTTATGCATGTTCAGTTATGTTAGTAGTCAAATCACTATTAATTCTATTTAGAAGTGGCCAAATAAGTTCACACAATACAAAACGAAGCATTCATGCATAACAGTACAACAAAGAGTTCAACTCCTATCACAAACAAAATATCAATCACCCACATGGCATGTACACAAACAGCTAATTTATAACCACAAGTAAAAGTATTCTTAAACCTCTAGTTACTTTGATATAGTATCTTAACAAGTGGCAAAGCCATAATCTCAACTTACCTATCTTAACACTCACTATGGAATATTTGTATCTTTGACGTTTCGCTCACTAAGAGATCTTATATATACAAAACCTATATTTAGTTTTCGTAAAGGTTACGAAAACATTAAGGTTTTATCTACTTTTATTTCACTAAGCAGTTATATATATAAATATACATTTATATATCAAAAGTATTTTATTATTTTCCTTATATAACAAAATATAGTTTTATTATATAGGTTATGTTAAGTTATTAAGTATTGATAATATATATAGTTATATTATAATTTATAATATATCATTTCAATCATATCGAAACGTGCTTTTAATTAATCAATTTACGTTTCAATTACAATAAGGTTATCGTAGTATGTAAATTTTTATAATATTATAAAGATATGGGTTATATTACCTATAATTATCCAATTTTAGCAAAAGTAGTGTCATTGGGTTCATACAAACCTGAAAATACATACTGCAAGCTCTATTTTAAGAGATGACTTCTATAGAATATTTCTAGTTTCTAATATTCCTATATGCTCTGATAATAAGTATTATCATATTATATTCATTTTATGTAAATGGACTATGTTTTATATAATTTACTAATATAGCTTAATAATATATGTAATATATAATCCTAATATGTATATATAACAACCCAACCATATAACTATCACTAAATATGTTGAAAATTCATTTTCACCAAATCTAACCACCACGTACATGTATAGGTTCTATTTTAATATTTATCATATTTAAGCTTTTATTATTACAAACACGACCCGATTGGTAAATTAGGCTATTTTATTAAGTAAATACATAATAAATAACTTATGCCATCAAATAATTCCCTGAAAATTTTTATAGATTCCTAAAAATATGAGGAATTCAGTTAGTACATGGTTCCATGCTATCAAGTTTATTGCCTATATACTCATAATTACATTTTTACCCCTAAATTGCATTTAATTAAATAAATATTATCCTTTTATAAAAAATATTTTCAATATATTCTAACATTATTATGAGTCACCAGATGTCAGTAAATATCCATTTCATTAATTAATTTTACAAAAATTTATTTATTTTGTAACTTCGTACTAAATCTAGTTAATTTTAAGGTAAAAAATTACATTAAATATTAAACATATCTAAATTAAAAATCTGGCTACATAGTAATTAGACACATGTCTATGTATTCTATATAAAAATTTTGAGCTAAAAATAACATTATTTGATATATTTATTTTACAAGTCAAAATTCAAATGAATAATAACTTTATTAAGCAAGTATGTAAAATAATCATAATTTTATAAAAATAAAATTACAACATAAAATTTTATCTAAAATAACCTACATATAAATTTTTTAACAATTTTCTAACTTAATTTAATATTGTTTAAAATTTAATGAAAAAAAAGGTAAGATTTTGACTTACTTGTTTATCGAAGTTCTAATGGCCATTGAGCGATAGGTGGTTCCTGGAAAGCTTAGGCGATGGTAGCTTTGGTTAGCGGTGGAAGGGTTCAGCAACAGGTCAATGTTGGGTTAGGGAACTAGCTTGGTTCGATTTTGGCTTTATTTTTAATTAATTTTCCAAAATATTTCTAATTTCTTGAATTCTTCCTATTGCTATCCTACATTCCCAAATTGTTAAAACTATGCAGACTTAATGTCTTTTGCTATTTATAGGATGAATGTTGGCAGTAGGAAATTTTCTTTTTATTTTTTTCCCTTTTAATGCTAGTATGAGGTGTCACCATTTGATGAAATTCACTTTTGATTCATCAAGTCCCTTCTCCATTTGATGCTACGGTTGCTGTCCACTGAATTCCAGATTAAACTTGATGGTTTGGATGAGTTTTCATTGATATTTTGCTTAATTATTAGTATTATATATATATATATATATATATATATTGTATTGATGTTTAGTATATTCACTTATATACATGTATATATAAGTAATGTATATTTATACACATATAATTATGTTTCTAGTATGTCTTTTATTTTCAAGATATATTTTCTATTTATTTTTATGAGTTTAGCATATATTATATATAATTAGATAATTTCAAATTAATTTATGGGTATAATTATTATATATATTGGGTATATTCATAAAAATACGTATTTATTCATATAGTATGTTATACTATATTATTTCTTTTTATAGCCTAATTAACTTATTTTTAAGTTTTCATCATATTTTGAGTTCAATTTTAGGAGTTCTAACAAGTTTTACATTATATTAAATAATCACACTTCTAAGGCTAAAATTAGGATTTTGGATTATTATTTTTACAATATAATTTCATTGAGTCACTTCAACTAACTTTTCTATCACAGTCGTTAAGTTTGGACTTAATCAAAGTTTTTCTTGAAAGCCCTAAATCCGAATACAATTGCCTTAAATACAATTTTAGGAGCTCGCACTTTCACCCTCTTTAAGAAAGTTTTGTCTAAAAAACTTTTATTCTAAACGTAATAACTACTTATTTTCTAATAAAAACCTATTACTTACCTTTGTCTTTGAAGAGTTTTGAGTAACGATTCCTTATTACCATCTTCGATTCCTAAGTCAATTCTGCTCTTGAACCGTTACCTCACTAAATTTTCACATATTTAACTTCTTCATTCCTTAACTTTTGAATTTGATTCTCTAAGGTCTTAATTGATTTTTCTTCAACTATATAATCTTCTTGTAAGTCCACTGGTTTTAACTCCATAATTGCATCTAAGTTCTTCACAAACTTCTGTAACATAGACACATGAAACACGTTATGTTATCTAGCTAAATTTGGTTGTAAAGTAATTTAGTATGCTACATTTCTAATTCTTTCCAAGATTTCAAAAAGTTCAATATATTGAAGACTTGGCTTTCCTAGAGTACCAGAATGCTTAAATCATTTAAATGGATTTATCTTAACATATACATGATCCTTTATCACACATTCTACAAGTTTCCTTTTTAGATCTACCCCACTTTTGTATCGATCCTATATTACTTTCATCCTTTGTCATATTATCTTCACTTTATTATTCATATGTCAAATCATATTAAGTGTTATGCCCTAAAACTGGAAAGTCACAATAATCTCACCATTTAAACCAACATATGGCAGTAACTAACTTCACAGACTTTATCATAGATATAATTTACATAGGGCGTTTACAGCTCTTCACTTTGAAGTAAACAGCTCAATTAAGATTTAAGCTAAAATTTACATAAAAAGCTAGAACCTTAAGTCATATATATATACACATAATTACATCCATATTGTCTTAAAATCTTAGGAAATTACACATACAATGGTAATCGACTAACTTACATATCACATATTAGTTCATAAACCTAAAAATACTAACAAGGCATTTTAAAGACTTAATCGTGTAGCCCATTGATCCTTACTCTCCCATAGTTTCAAAAAGAAACTGACATTTGGATAATTATATTGTGGTATATTAGTCAGAACCTATAAAAAAATCTATATAGGTATGAGTAACTACAGCTCAATAAGTTAAGTTGGAGACCTATGAATGCATAATAAACACAAATAGGGTTATCAATCAAATAATTACATACAATGCAACAAGCAAGTACCATCGCACAACATAGTTCGATTAGTTGTGAAATCAGAGTAATTTCACCCGCTCTAATCTAGGTTGAGGAGTTTCATGGTTATACAATAGCTCACAACCAAACCCAGGTTTGTGCAATAGAAATACTGCTCCCTCCAAGACTATCCTTTGAACCATTACCCTTATCCTTATCGTGACTTTCTCTCCTATCACTTAGTTTGGTTAAGGATAAAGAAAAGAATATTATGCTATCCAACGTTATCTTTTTTGAAAATATCCATGTTTAGTTAGAGAATCCTAATAGTTTCCCAAAAGGTTGTAATGCATGCCTAATTAGGGTATTTAGGTTGGTTATAATTAGATACGATTTAGAGTAATCAAACAATTTCATACAGTTCAATTCATATCAATCACCAATCACGACATAGATTTCAACATAAAATTAGATACACAAACACATGCATTTATATCTACTTACAAACACAATTATATACAATCTTAAGCCTCTAAGTGCTTTAAAATATTACTCCAAAATTCGGTGAAGTTTCAAACTCAACTTACTTGGAATCCTTGGTTCGCTCACTGATACGAGGTAAGTGCACCTATCAGTTTTAATATAGCGGATATGAGTCCGAGTCGATCCCTCAGAGATTTTGAATACTAATATTAACTTTAGCTTTATTATCTAACCGGAAAATTGTGATGAGTTGAATGAATTAAAAATACTGAAATTAACAAACTAAACTAATTATGAGACTTGATTAAACAAATTAGAAAACAATAAAACTATGAACGATTTCAAGTAATTAATAATATATTTAGGAATTATTTCCCCTAGTATTTAACGTGTGACTACTTAAAATATATTCAATTCAGTTTCTATTATTCTTGACCGGAGGGATTCACAATTAAAGCTAATATCTCTCTCAAGCATATTAACCCTAATCCTAAATTATTTACCGAAATCTTTTCACTTAGTAATATAACTTAGAATTGCATTAATGTATAATGAATTCCCATACGAACAATCAACTTTCCGGAAGAAATATGTATCTTATCTCTAAGTATACATGTAATTCTCTTCAATTATGCTAAGATCTAATTACACATGCAATTTCTCAATTAACATGCATAATATCATATATTGATACTCTAGAATTATCGATCAACAATTAAACCACATAATTGAATCAAGAAAAGATAGAAACTTTATTGAAATTATAATTCAATCCAAGGGTTACATGAAACCCTAGGTTCCATAATCCTAAATACTCGAATTCTAAGCTATCATAACGAATCTAAAAACAAGTTCCATCAAAAACATAAAATAAAACATGGAAAACCCCTTTAATTGATGAACAATCTCTCTAATCTTGAAATTGATGTTGTTCTTGCCTCCTTCTTGATGTTCTCCTCAAGTCTCTTCTTTTCTCTTGTGTCTCTCCGTTTCTGTAATGTCTCCTCTTCTTTGAAACCCTAAGATATCCTTTTATATATGTATTACACGGATTCTATTTTCGTCACCAGACACGGCCTGGGACATGGTCGTGTAACTTTCTGCACTAAGGCAAAATTTTCTGCACAACTTCAAAACTTCTTCGCTTGAACTCGGAATTGAGTGAAACTTAATTCTTTTTCTTCGTTTTTGATCTTAAAGCACGTTCAAACCTTGAAATCAAAATTTTACTCAATTAAGTATCAATTTCTTTAAAGAAAACCAAAAATGTAAGGGAAATACTATAAAATCACCATATGAAATATGTTTAAAATCAAAGTTATCACTTACTCAACTTGTCGCAAGTCAACTCATCTCCATGTGTCCTATAATATAAATACGTTTTTAGTATTTATATCTTGATGATATATATATACTCTAGGTGATGATTTAACTCAAATTTACACATACACACACACACACACACACATATTATTTATTATTGATTTATTCTAAGTTAGTTTAGGATTCAATTTCCAAATCCTATTCCAATTTAGGTTTTAAATCAATTCCAACTATAAGTATTATACGTAAATCTTAAAAATATGTTCCGAACCCTAATGTGAAATTAATCACATTAGGTTCAGGTATTCTAAGTATCACTTTTTATCCTTAAGCAGTATTCTAATTTACTCGGTGCATTCTAATCCTCATTTATGTACCGAATTTATTCTTAATATAAGAAAATTTTACATTTTTTCTATAATTACCTAAATTTATCTTTCCTATCAGATTTATTATATATTAATGTTATTATTATAATATTCATTTTAACCTATTATTTTATACTTATTATAATTCCAATTCCACATACTCTTAAAATTGCATATATTTACTACATAATACTCCTAATAATCACATCTAACACTCTAAATACTACAATTATCATACCACATCAAATATGAACATCTTAAAACACCTAGTTATTCACTAAATCAGTATTCATTTAATTAACCCCAAAATCAGTAATTATATATATATATATATATATATATTAAAGGTCTAAAAATTACTTAAAATTTTTGAAATTTTATTTATGAAAAATGGTTTTATAGCACTGTTCTATATCCCTTAAGTAGGCTACACAAAAATTTGAGCTTAAAATTACACTTTTAAGGCTATTTATTTCCAAATCAAAACATACTCGATTTTATACAGTTTCTTAAATACCACATATTTCTAGGTATAATTAAATCAAATCAATATTTTTTCCTAAATCTACATATAATAAAACATTAGAATACTAAAATTCATAATTTTCCAGATAAAATTGATAATTTTAATAAATTACACAAAATAGAGCTAAAATTGGACTCACCTAGCTGTTAGACTTTTAGCCACCAATGGTGGTCTTAGGGGTGTTGGCCGATCCAGGTGGTAGTGGTGGGGTATGTTGGTGGTGACAGTTTGGTTCCGATTGGTCCTGAATCGTGGGTTTGGTTTAAATGCCTTAATTGCATAGATTTTTTGTAATTTAAAAAAAAAAAAACCTTAGCTCTTTCTTTTTTGGTTCTCTCTATTTTTCTCAGACTACAAATTGACCAAATGAACTTCTGGTAAATTTTAGGTATTTATAGAGTTGTCTAAGATTTTTTCCTCATTAATTTGAGTTGACATTTGCCTTATCTCCTTCTAATTTTGACTTTCCAATTGGTTGATTTTAATTAGTTGAATTTTCCTTCCTAATCCCAGCATG
This sequence comes from Lumnitzera littorea, assembly GCA_024138015.1. NCBI lineage: Eukaryota > Viridiplantae > Streptophyta > Magnoliopsida > Myrtales > Combretaceae > Lumnitzera > Lumnitzera littorea. The sequence goes on from JAMXBB010000010.1 coordinate 96,674,699, forward strand.
CTAAGACCTTGATCTAGACAATTCCCCACTTTTTTTTATTTTTCCTTATTTTTTTTATAATTTTCTTTAATTATTTGGCATTTTTCTAGCATTTTTCAGGTATTTTAAGTAATTTCGCGTATTTTCACCTACACGTAAATACATATTAAGTATAAGTAAATACTCCTGAATATTATTTATATTATTTTATGATTTTTAATGTGCATATAATTTATCTCTAGTACTCATTAGTTATTAGAATTTATTTTATGCATTTTCAATAAATAATGGGTAATATACCTAAAATTTGATATTATAATATTATATTATTTTATTACTTATTTTCCTAAATTCAAACTTATGAGATTAATTTTACTAATATTTCTAACGTTATTATAATAATTTAGGCTCAATTGAATCCTTTAATCAATCGCTCTAAGCTCTATATACTAAATTCGATCCTACAGTTACAAGGTTTACATCAAGTCTTATCATTACGTATTCATCACCCTCCCAATACAATGTTGATCAACATTTCTTTCCATACAAAGCTTCATATGGTGCCATTTGAATCGTTACTTAATAACTATTATTATAAGCCAATGGTAAATACTAATTGCAAGAAGTTCAAAATACAATCTCTCAACATATCTTCAAGTATTTGAATAATTCTTTTTTACTATCCATCTACTTAAAGATGATACGCTGTGTTGAATTGTAACTTAGTTTCCAAAGATCAATGTAAGCTTTCCTAGAATTTCGATATGAATCAACTATCCCTATCTAATACAATATTTATTGATATACTATGCAATCTAACAATTTCTCTTATATGCAGTTGTGGCAACTTTTCCATTGAATTACTAGTCTAGTAAGGTAAGAAATGAGCACACTTCGTCAACTTGTCTACCACAACCTAACTTGAATCATGATCTGATCTCATCCTTGGAGGTCCTATTGCAAAATCTATTGTAATGCAATCCTACTTCCATTGAGATATTTCTAATAGTTGTAGTAAACCACTAGGTTTCTGATGTTCCACCTTTAGCTGTTGGCATGTATTACATCCAGCAACATATTGTATCGCATCTTTTTTTGTGCCTTTCTACCAAAACAATGATTTCAAATTATAGTATATTTTATTTGTACCAAGATGCAATGTATAACCAATGTCATGTGCTTCAGTTATTATTTCATCCTTTAACTTTGAGTTACTAAGTACACAAACTCTATTATTATATGTTAACACATCTTTAGTATCAATTTTGAAGTCAAGTATATCACATGTACTTAACTTTTCATTGATTTCCTTCAATTTCTAATCCCTATCTTGTTGAAGCCTAATTCTTTTTATCAAAGTTGGTTGTACTACTAAATTTATCAATTGTATATTAGCTTCATGCCATCTAAATTCAATCTCCAACTTTTCCAATTCCTTAATCAATTTATGTTGAGTAGTAAGTAATGAAGTCACTTGTTCATAGTTCTTATGGCTCAATGCATCTACTATAATATTAACTTTGCTAGGATGGTAATTTATGGTCAAATCATAATCCTTGATTAATTCTAACCAAGACTTTTATCTTAAGTTCAATTCCTTTTAAGTAAAGAAATACTTCAAGCTTTTATGATTTGTGTATATCTCACAATGTTGCCAATATAAATAATATCTTTAAATCTTCAAAGCAAGTACTACAACTGCTAACTCTAAATCATAAGTCGGATAATTCCTCTCATGAGGCCTCAAATGCTTAGATACATATGCTGCTCCTACTTTTCTATCCTCTATCAATACGCATCTCAATCCATTTTTGGAAGCATCACTATATACACAATAAGATTTTCTTAGATCTAGCAAAATAAGTATTGGTGCTAAAATTAAACAATCCTTTTAACTCTTGGAAACTTTGTCTACATTTGTCGCTCCATTCAAATTTAATATCCTTCTGCATCAATTGAGTTAAAGGCTTTGCAATTTTAGAAAAATCTTTTATAAATTGCCTGTAGTATCCCGCCATTTTAGGAAAACTTCTTACTTCTACTACAGTAATTAGCTATTTCCATTCAACCACTGCTTTGATTTTTTCAAAATCTACTGAAATTCCTTCAACTGACACAATGTCTTAAAAACAAGATTTTATCCAACCAGAATTTACATTTACTCAACTTAGCATACAATTGATTGTGAAAATTAAAGTTTTTGGGTTATATGATTGAAAAAGTCCTATCAATGTATGTTGACTTTGTTTGTTTTTAGCTATTTTTGGCTCAACGTGTTATATGCAAACTCTGATACTAATATCAACTTTAGTACAATATTCAACACTCCTCAACTCCAAAATAACCAAACAAGAAGCAAATGACAAGTCAACAACTCCAAACAATCAAAATTTCCAATAAGTAAGTGGAGAAATTCCAACTTAGGATGAAGCGCATCAAACCAATAGCTCTCATAAAATTGATATGATGTCTACAAAGTAAGAAGCTCATATTTAAATACAACCGTTGGCATGCAACTAACTAGACCAAAATTGGAAAAAATGAAATATTTTTGGTGTTTTTGCGTGCTTAAATACAAGAAAATAATAGGATTGAGTCAAACTAAATACAACTCAATGGTGTTGAATATGAATTGGGTTATAGTCGATCATGAATTAATATTACTCAAGATTACTAAAACTCCTACAGGGTGTTAAATTATACACGACATTACTTACAAATTTTAGATAACCGCCACAATCACAATAAATGATTGATGAGAACATACGGATTAAAGTGAGACAAATTATTGAATAATCATAAGTTCAAGATGATTATAAACTTTAGAGAGAAATGCATAATGTAGGCAGTTGTTAAAAATAATCTTAAACCCTACTTAATGTCCTTAAATGCATTCGGTGGCAAATTAATAAATCAGAGAATATTCTATGAAACCCAAAAGTAAACAAAACAGAGGGCATTTGAACTCAAGAATAGGGGAAGCGCTGGATAGCTTGATAGAGCCGACTGGATGGCAAGTGCAACTTCTAAGTGTGTAGTAAGTTCTCTTGTCCGATCGATTTAGATGACTACCGCTCGGATGGATCTTCTCCGTGAAAAAAGATTCAATTACACCAAAATATGTCATCTGTTTAGATGGGTGATACATAAACACCATTGAATCTTTTTTTAATGGGTGACACATAAACACCATTGAATCTTTTTTTAAGAGATAGGGAGAAAGAGTAGGTAGTTTTATAGAACTCCTAACACATTAGTGATATGTGAAAGAACTATAATGTATTAATTATTAATCATTCTAGATGAGATATGTTTTTCGTTTTGAGCTCTATTTAATCTTTCAAGATAGCAATATAACAACATGACGTGGTTTTCAAAATATCTAAATCACCAAATAAATGGGAGCTTTAGGGTGTTTATAGAGTTAGGTCGTTGGTGAAGTTCGTCATCGATCGATATTCAAGATAAATCCACTAGTTGATTCATTCTTCTATGGGCTTTTGTTGGATCTAGACTCACAAAGAGTTTAAGTGCATAAACTTTCTTGAAAAAGATCAAAACCTCTTAGGTTTTGTTACCTTAACCTAAGGAGTGAATTTCATATGGCTGCTAAACTTAAAAGTCAAAAATCTATTTTAATCATTTACAAATTTTGGTAATACAGCCTTTCAATGAACGAGTTTCATGAATTAAACCAAATATTATTTGTCTTAACGTGGGTAATGCTTGGATCCACTTATTGACTATTCAGTAGCCCATTTATTAGGTTACATATGTTTTATACTAAATCCAATAAAAAGTAATTATAAATAATCTATTTAAACATCATCATGATATTTGGAATCAAATTCACTCACAAAATTAAAGTCCATGAAAAATTGCACACAAGTGTATTTATTAAATTAAAGTTCACAGAAATAATTCATAAGCATATACCTTTTTTAAATTGAAGTTTACACATTCAGAACTTTGTAGCCTTAATACATAAATATTGATGTCTTAATGGGATGAATCGGATTTAATTTCTCTCTCTCTAAAGTTATAATATATAGTTGACGAACAATAAATTACATAAATATCATAAATAAAACTATTCGATAGTTAAATTATTGCATCAAAGTATATAATATTAAATGGACATAAGAATCTATAAACAGGTTTAAGTGTCAGGATAGAACCCAACATATACATGGATGGATCGTGTTTAGCCACATCCAAACCCATTCACAATCTGTTCATTTTGTATCTCAGCTAGCGGACTGTCGCTACCTCGAACGTTTACTTGTAACAAATAGAAAATAGATTTTTTTTTTTTTTCAGTGTATTTTTCTTTACTAAAATGTTATTCAAGCTTTTATATTAATTGGGACAACCTAATCCTTACGATAATTGTATATTATGAGAATAGCTACTTGCTAGGACTAAAACTTACCTAGTTTATGGCTTATTAAACCAAGTTAAAAAATTTCAGGATATAACGAGATTGGAAACCTAATCGAGTTCCAATTTTGGAAGCTTTTATAAAGGGAGAATTTCTCCAAATTGAATGAACTAAATCAGGCCGAACTCTGCCCGATAAACTATAAAGTGCCACTTCGTGTTGTATTGAGTTTTTAAAGCTAGAACATCTTAGCTCAATGAATCTTTTGCTCTTTTAACTTTTCAAGTACCATCACGGCTTGTGTCGCCTTGATGGCGTCTCTAGCAAAACCCCTGTAACGATGAATGAGCCCAATGACTAGGCCAACGAACCTTAATAAGCAAAACCAACCATCCGTATTCAAGCCTATCGTGTTGAGGGATGCAGACGGAAACCAAGAAACGTTCTCGTCATGGTGAATCCAGAAAACGCAGGACCCTCATGCCAACCACTTCGTCACAATTCATAATCGGGTTCAAGAAACGGAAATTAATACCTTCAAGATTTAGGATTACCAGAAAAAGAATTGTACTTTCTATAGAAAATTACATAGATTCATTGCCAGGACTTAGATACATTCAGTAGATACTGATAAAAAGCTTGTTCTCTATTAACCCATACAACATGGAATGATACTTATTTTGGAGATGGGTAACAAGACCGCCACTATTCGCACTCTACAGCTTGAAATAATGAAATGAAGGATGATGGGGTGGTGAATTCATCGAAATGCTATAAGATTAAGAACGACTAAAATATGAACACAACGCTGTCATGAACTCTTGACTTCTGGTTCTGGGCGACACACTCCGATATCCACATTAGGTTCCTGATCTCCTGCTCTCTCAGCCTCATGTAGGCAAAGAAAACAGCATAGTGAAACTGCGAGGGGAAAAAAGAAAAAAACACACACACACACAAAAACATCAACCCATTAGAAAAAGAGCTGAAAGCAAAATCAAGATACTACTCAAGTAATACAGCGCCAGGGATCTGAACCTGCTGTTCAAAAGCCAAGCAAAGCCTCTTCACTTCTTCCTCATAAAAGGCTTTGTCAAGCATCTGGCTCTCACCATAGGCTAATTTTGAGAAAATAGACTGGTATGCAGGATACTTCTCCATAGCTGCACGGACCTAAAATTGGTCAACCCAACAAGAGCAAGAAGATTAGTAACGATCAATTTTCTACCAGAATTCAAAAGAAAAATCTTCATTCTTGGATCAGTAACATGAAAGGTATGAAAGACAAAGCTGCTAAAACAACTCAGGATCGAAAATCATCATTTTAAACAAACAACAGCAACAGCAACCTAGAAGTCAGTATTCATTTAGCTTATCATAAATACCTGGTCTATATCCTCACAGACAGCAAGCTCCTCATGACCATATGGATAACTGTTCAACAGAACATAAAAACCATGAGGAGAACACCTTTAAAGATGATGCCTCATTGTCAAGATGAAATTAGCAAAACAAAATAGCTTACAGCAAGCCAAAATTAGAGTACAGTTTCCTCCGGTCATCTCGAGTTAGCTCAGTACCAATGCTGTGAACATCAATTGCATAGTAGAATGAGGTGGATGCAAGAGAGAAATTGACAAAAAATCAATCAGAAGAAGCAAATAACTGAGGGACCACCTCTCACAAGAAATTACCTATTTATGGTGATATTTACAGCCCTTCTGTCAGCTTCAAAAGCAAGAAGGTCAGACATGATTTCAGCAGTTGCACCTCCAAGTTTCTACTTGAAATGAAACAGCTGATTAGCAGAAATCAGCAAAGGAACAGCAGAAACAAATATGTATAAGTTAATTTATATCCCAACCTGACAAAAAGCATAAAAATCCTCAAGGTATGCCTTGTAAAGAGTGTTCCTCATAATCTCAATATTCATGTCATCCAAGTCCTGCAAGCAAGAACAAAAGCAAGAGTCAAACACAACAGCAAACAAAAAAAACAAATGTATTGTGGAGATACTTATCATATATAATTATAAAGAAAAAAAGAACAAAACGCAAGCCAATGGTTTGTCAAACATCCATATGCATAGTTGTTGAAATCGCAAGTTAACTTGTTATTTTGTGAGTTCACATTTTTCTGAGGCTTTTCTTAGTTAAAATGGAATAAAATAGTTTAGGTGTGAATCCATGGTGAAATTGTGAGTTTAGTTATATGATTATACGAGTTCACTATTCTGCCAATTCTACATCTTTTTTTTTTTTTTTTTAATTTATTTGAGTCTAACAAACTATCAAAACTAAGAAAAAAATTGTACTTTCACAAATTAAAGCAAGCTCTTCAAATCATGAGTGAAATGATACCAAATTTGCTTCTTTAACTTAAATTGATTAATCTACTAGCTTTATTGTTGAAAATCTTTCATCCAATGATAAATTGGATGCCTGGAATGAAGATATATTTAATTCATCAAATTAAAATTGGTAGGGTACCCTTTTTAAGTGCAAGTGTTGAGAAAAAAAGATGAAAGTGATATTATGAAGGAAATAGGTGCATATATAAATTTCAAGAGTCATGAGGTAAGGCTCAAGATATTAGAGGTTCATGTCATTGATACTGTTGAAGATAAAGTATTGATAGGAACATCATAAGGAGACTGCACTCAGTCAAATCTGTTTTAGATGTACCTCCATGTTAGAGTAAGTTATTAGAAGATAAAATATGAACTACCGAATTTCATATTAAATTGAAACATGCCACACTTGCATACTGCACTTTCTACGGTAAAGTAAGTTAAAATATGAACTATCAATAAGTCTAAACCAAGAGTCAACTCTGTTTTAGATGTACCTCCGATGTAATGCATTCTGAAAAGTATGGAGCCAAAGGAGTGTCGACAAGGACCAATCTGTAAAGCTCCCTCATGTTTTGAGCAACTGCCAGGGTAGCAATACTGTAGGAGATTGGAAACCAAGGAGGACACAGAATTCAGTTAATAGAAATTATAATGAACCAAAGTGGAAGAGATGTAGTAAGAAATATCAGTACCTATCAAACATGCCTAAAGGGTGGCATTTCTCCAGCAATTCTTGAACATCCCTCTCATGCAATGTGCCGGTGACAATCAGGACAACATTATCTATCATGTGACCATATCTGTAGGGCAGATATTATAAGCCTATCAGAAATTTCAGATTATACATCTGTTTTGTATCTCAATTACCTAACAAAACAAGCCTATCGAATTTCATTTAAATCAGAACATCATAATAAATTAGTATGCAAGCAAAAGACTTAAGGTAAACAAGTGAAGACAAAATGCAACAAAATAGCTTGATCCATGTCCAACATAGTTTGATATTTTTTACCAAGAACATATAACATGGGAACTCTCACATTACTAGTTTTTCTTTTTCTTTTTTAGTTTTTTATCATCTTGAGCATTTATAGCGACTGCCATTTATAAGTGCAAGGTGCAACTAGTATCGATTTGACATGAGCATAAGCATATAGGATAACAAAAATCTATAGCAATATAGCTCTTTCAGGAAGCCAGAACTTACATTGAAATGATATCTTCACAGGCAAAAGAAAATACACCACAAGTAATAAACTAAAGTCGAAATGCTCTTGGAAGAGACTGATAAAAGCATTTCTTTTGTCCTCCATTTGATAAAAATATGCTTCATGAATAAGATCTACAGACCAAAATATTTTGAGAAATATCATGCAAACAACAGACATATACTGAAAAGGATTCTCAATCAGCATAAGGAGATTGCACTCAGTCAGCATTGGATACAGTGCTCATAAATAGTCAGAACACTTACGTGATATACTCAAGGAAAGTTGATAGGGGCTCGGTGGCGTTGGCTAACATGTTTTTATACTCGTCAACCAGCTTCAGGGTGCATTTCTCCACAATAGTGGTTGTATGTAATGGAGAAGGTTCTGAAAGTAATGAATATAGTTAAGTATCACCACTAGTTTAATTAGGACATTGGAAGTAAAAAATGCATGACGAAAAATAAAGAAAAAAGAAACTTTATACATGTCCATGCAAGTATATGACAAGAAAGAGCATACAACCACAAAAATAACAATTCCAGCAAAGAGATACATATGAAATAAACAAGACCAACTCTTTACAGCCCTACTGAAAATTCTTGATTAAGCATTGCCAAAAGTAGCTGCTTCAGCTCCTACCAATGTAGATGCCGCATAGAAGGGTTTATTCGTCATTAAAGCCACTTACAATGTACCGCCCCAAAAAGTAGAGCACGAGATAGATACTTCTACTAGACTTTCCATTCAAATATAATCATCCAGAAGTTACATTAATAGCAGAATCATTCAAATTGATTATATGAAATCTTTTATCCAAAAGTCTGTAGTTTTGTATTCGCAAATCTCCATAATGCTTGATAATTCGCCTAATCGCAGACATGTATAGCCAGGAATAACTCCAATTAAGTATACAAAGCTGCACTCCAATAGAACAAAACCCCAAAAATCGATCCCCAGACACTCGAATTCTTTTCATTCACAGCACATACAGCTAGGCACATTTTGATAACTACAGAGTGATAACAACCAAATGCGAACCCACTTTTTGCTACTTCAATTATACAGGACACAATGTGATTGCTTGGGACATAGACGCAAATTATGTATCAACACTTCTAATAAGACATAGAGCATAAAATTAAAATCAAAATCAAATTAAGATCAGCCTAATCAGGTAACCCTAAGATAAGATTCATAAAAGAAGCATCCGATCACAATTCAAGGGAACGAGAGAAGGAAAGACGCACCGTTTTGCAGATAAGGACCATATTCGGTGGCGGAGAGGTGCATCTTGATGTCATCTAGAGATTCGCATTGGCAGAGATTGTTGTAGTCCGCGGCGGTTAATAATCCGGCACGGTGGCCTCGGACGATTGCTTCCAAGTAACCGCCGTGGATGTTGAACGTCAGTGCTTCGAAACCGTACATCTTCGAGAAAATGGATTCGGATCGTTGGGATTGGATCGGATCTTCGGAACCCTCTTCTCTGTGTGAAGCCCCTAACGGTGCACAGAAGAGAGAGATTGAGAGAGAGACCACAGCAGTTCTGGTTGGTTCTGTTTTATTTTTATTTTTAATTTCTTTTTTTTTTATTTTGTTGTTCCGCAGAGTTGTGATTTTTGTTCATGGCTACACGGGAAATACAGATCTGGTACGAAAGTGGTTTTCAGGATTTACGAAAATGTCCTTTAGAGATTTGGCATTTTATGTATGCAAAATTGGGCTTCAATGTTATGTTAGTACGACCCATGTGCTCTGCTGGCCTGGCTCACTAGCTTCCTCGAAATGGGTTCCTAACTTCTTTCTTCTAACAAAATTTAATTAATTGGATAAATCGGTTCGACTTTCCTTTCCTTAAAATTGTATAATAAGATAGTATTTAAATAAAAAAATAAATAAAAAGTTTCTATAAAGAAGTTTATTTATTTTGGGAATAAAAAATCAAGACTTTTATATTTTAGTTCAGTCATTTAACTTTCCTTAGCTTTACCAAATTTATTTTTTTATCAATCCAAAATAACCTTTGCAATAATTTACTGATGATGTTTATATTATAAGAAAACCATTTAAAACATTTCCATAATTTATTATTTTTTATAATATATGATAATATGCATAATGATTTATTCCGTATAATAGCATAATTATTGATAATCTAAATGATTCATTTAAAATATAGAAGACTTAATCACATTTTAATAAAAACATAATACTCATATTATGAACCTAAGCATAGAGAACTTAATTTTATTTTGGTACAAATGTAGAAGAAATTAAATGTTTATCCCCCTTTATTCTCATTTTGTTTTTCATAGCAAAAAAGGTAGAATATTGAGGCGATATATAATGGGCATCAGATTTAAAAAAAGAAACCAAGAAAAGAGAAAAAGATGATGGTTGCAGATATAGACACTCAACACTATTGGTTAAGAGAGCACAAATGTTAAATTCTCGATATGTAACTTCATCTCCCTTATGTTATGAAAATGCACAAATAATTCTAAAACTTATATATATATATATATATATATATATATTATACATAGCAATACTTCTTAGGTTTTAGAGGCAGTTTAGAGTATTTGTTTATATTTTCAAAAATTATAAGAAATGAAGTCATATTTTAGAGAGTCCATCCACCTACGATTAATAACTTAGTGATATGTTTTCAATCTACTAAATAAAAAGAAATTCTAATTCATAAATTGTGTCTAATCTAAATTATTAATAAAAGAGACTAAGTCATTGTTGGGGAGAAAAGGAGCATTAATAATAAGAAGAAAATTTTTGAAAAAAATAGAGGCATGGACTTGATACAATATTTAAAAAACCTTAAGGTATTAAGTTACTTCTTCACTTATATATAAGTTACGTAATTCTCATCTTTCCATCTTTCTAATGTGGGATCACTTTCTTAACTTACTCAAACTTATATTATAACAATCTCTACATTAAGTAAACACTTGTGGCCATTAAGAACTCAACAATTAACTCCATTAAGTAACCCATTGTTCACCTTATATCATGGAGTTTTCCTAAGTCACTATTACATAACTTTTCTTTTCATATGGAATGGACTGATCCATGAGAGATAAATCATTGCATTCACTCCGTCTTTAAGGTTTATTCTAATATCACTTGTTGGGTGTAAACTCTAAAGTTAAACCAATTAACCGTAGGATTGAATTTAGAACCCAAGATTTAGGGTGATCGGTTAAAGGATCCAATCAAACCTAAATTATAAACTATTGAGAGAAATATTAGTAAAAATGATCCCGTAAACTTAAATTTAAGAAAATAAGTAGTCAAATAGGAAACTATAAAATTTTCAAATTTTAAGCATAATAATTGCTAATTACCGAAAAGGCGAAAAGTGTAATTTAATAACTAATAAATTATTAGAAATAGATTATATGTATATTTAAAATTTTAGAATGACCAAAATAATATTTAAGAATGTTTATGTGTACCCCACATATATTTACGTGTAAATAAAAATACGCGTAAATACCTAAATTGGCCAAAAACTAAGCAAATAATTAAAGAAAATTATAAAATAATTATGGAAAAATCAGAAAAAATCAGAAGATGATAAGCTGAATTAAGATAAGGTCGTGGCAGGTCCAAAGCTGTAAAAGAAAAATTAGCCAATAAAAATTGAACAACTTAAAAGCCAAAAATTAAGGAATTTAGATAAAGTCTTGTCAAATTAATGCATTATAATTACAAAAAATCGTCTATAAATAGCAAGAAAAATTCAGAAGCTCATTTGGATAGATACAAATCAGAGAAAATTAGAGAGAGCTGAAAATTGAGAGAAAAATTCGAATTAGAAAAAAATGTGCAATTAAGGCTTTCAAAGGGAATCCACACCAGACGAGCAGCTGGAAGTGGACGGCCGCCACCACCACCACCACACGGTGGTGGTAGCGCCCAGGCCGGCCGACAAGGCCACGGCAGCCCGCGGTGGCCGGAGCCACCTAAACCGGTGAGTCCACTTTCTAGCTCGATTCTTGTGTAATTTTGCAAAATTAGTTATTTTGCCCAAAAAATTATGAAACTTGTTATTCTAAGGTTTTATTGTATGTAGATTTAAGGAAAAATATTGGTTTAGTTTAATTATATCTGAAAATATAAGGTCCTTAACAAATTGTTCAAAACCGAGCATGATTAAACCGGAAAATAAATAGGCTTAGGAGTGTAGTTTGGAGCTCAAAATTTTTATGTAGGATTCTCATATGATGTAGAACAGTGCTATGAAGCCATTTTTTTAAAATTAATTTTTGAAATTCTTAAGTTAATTTTTAACCCTAAAATGATGGAAAAATTGGGTGATTTAGGGTTAATTAAGTGATTAGGATGTTAATTACTGATTGGGATATTAATTATATGTTTAGGGGTGTTAATCTCTGATGTGGAACCCTAATCCTAACCTTTGGAGTATTAAGTATGGTTAATTTAGGAAATTAGGTAATTAATATAAGAAATTAGTAATATGTGAAATTGTAAATTAATAAATTTTAAAAAATAGGGTTATTTAAATAATATTAAATCTGAATTAAGATTGAATTTTAGGTAATTATATAAAAAAGTAAGATTTTCTCACATTAGGGATAAATCTGATACCCTAATTAGGACTAGCGTGTACCCAATAACTTAGAATACTAAATTAAGATCCAATAGGATATTTGAATACTTGAGCTTAATGTGATTAATTTTACATTAGGATTCGAGCATGTTTAGGATTTAGAAATCGAACTAAAACCTAATTTAGAAATTAATGCAGAAACCGAACCCGAACCCAACCCCAAACCTAGAATAATTATAAAAGACTTAAGACCTAGATAATTAGGTATATTAAACCCTAAACCAAACATAACAATAAGCGTTATAAGATAAAATGAACCTATAATAGTTATATAAAAAACTGAAACCACGTTTGTGTTATAGGAATGATCGGCGATGGCCTGAGCAAATCGGACCTCAAGTGAGTGAGCGAGGAGTCGAGGTAAGTTGGGATTAATACAATGCTGTATTTTAGAGGCTTAAGATTATACTTGGTTGTGCTTGTTAGATAGTTGAATGTGTACATGTGCTTGATTATGGGTGATGCTATGATTCTGTTTGTTGCTCTGGCACATATTGTATGAATTGTATGAAAGGATTGATCACCCTAAACTAGAATTAATTAAATATCCGACCAGTAATCATAATCGGACATGCATAACAACCCATTAGGGGAACTTAGGACTCTCCGGCCAAATACGACCCCTTCGGAAGGGATAGCGCAGGATTGCAAAATGGTCCCTTCTTCATCCTTAGTTGAACTAAGTGACAGAAGAGGAGGTCGCGGTAAGGGTGAAGGCAGTGATTCGAAGGTAGTCACGGGAGGAGCAAGGTCTCCATTACACAAGTTTGGGTTTGATCGTGAGCTGTTGCATTAACAGCAACTCCTCAACCCGGATTAGAGTAGGTGCAATTTCTCTAATCTCACGACGGGCCGGACAACGTCGTGCGATGGCATTTTCTTGCACATGCATTGCACCTAATAAGTAATTGAAAACCTTGTTGTGTGTATAGTATAGTTTTAAGTCCTTCGTCCTAATTTACTGAGCTGTGGTTGCTCACATCCCTATAGATATTGTGCAGGTGCTGGCTAAGAAGCGGCAACCAATTACTCTGAAGTTAGCAACTGCTGGACCTTGGGGAGTGAGGAAAAACATGTGAAGAATAAACATATATTTTTAAGGTTTAAGTTTTTACTTTAGAACTTTTCATTTTTGAATAGTATAATAACTAGGAAATATATTATAGAAAAATATTGTAAACCTTAATTGCAATAACTGTATTATAATATATATATATATATATATATTTCTTCACTTTCTTAGATAAATGATTTATTTAAATTACAAACCGTTTCCTTCAAAGCGGGTTAGTCGTGGACGCCTTGTGTAGATCAGGTCTAAGATAGCGGTTGTAAGGCCAACTTCTATCTTAGGATGGTTTACACGGCGAGGGCTGTTACGACTCTGCCATTTCGGGGCGTGACATTGGAGAGAAATGGAGCCTTAATAATGGGGGGAAAACTTTTAGAATAATAAACTCATAGACCTAAAACCTTAAAATATTAAGTTAATAGATATTCTCTATTTATATGCAAGTTACTTAATTCACATCCTTCCAAAGTAGGATCTTTTTCTTAACTTACCTATACTTATATCCTAACAATTATCATATCTTCAACAAGTTTCTCCTAATCAAATTTCATAATTTATAGAATGTTTTATATCTTTGCAAAAGAAGAAAAAAAAGGGAGAGAATAATACATATATATATATATATATACACACACACACACACATACTAACAGATGATGCACTCACGTCGAATGAAAAAAATAAAATAAAAAAAAAATTGAACTTTACAATACAAAAAAAGGCCAATAATATATGTTAATAAAATCAAAATTATAATAAATTTTCTAGAGAAAAAGTCTTTATTAAAGTAGTAAATGTTGGGCAAATAAAAAGTGTAATGAATTTTTCAAATAATAGAAATATTGAACAATTAAAATAATGGATGAATAAAATAATAACAAAAGTAAAAGTAAATATAATAAAAATTGATAACTATATAATTAGAAAGATTTGTAAGTAATAGACAATAGTTAAAAAATGAATGGGATGGGTTTAAATTCTTTTGGCAACTATCGTATGAATATATTTAATAATTAAAATTATAAAATAATAAATTATTAGTTATAGGTAGTCAAAAAATGACTTTTCCTATAATATAATAGATAACAAATCTCTTTTTAATTTTTTTTCTTATAAGCAATGAAGTGTAATTAGTGGTAACATAATCAGTAACGTGATATAGGAACGGACAAAATCTTGTCCTAAAAAAAGTAAATCCTTCGAAAAAATATTTCATTATACATTGTTCCAAATGAACCATAAAACCCGATCGAATTTCGATATCTCAAAACAACATTTTTTTCACAAGCTTGTTTGCTATCTGTTTTGCATCCAGTGCATTGTAGTATTGTTGCTATTATTATTATTTTCCATCTTTCTACTTTGATATTTTTGGTTTAGGGTGCGTTCTAGTCAAGGCTTTGTTGATTGAGGGTGTACCCATACAATACCATCCACTCATAATTATTATAGGTAACGAAATAGCTTATTATAATCACGTTACATGCAAAATAATTTAATATTTATTAAATCAAAAACTATTAAATGATCGTATTTTTAATAATTCAAATATAATAAATATTATATTAATAATTGGATGAAAAGTTGGAACAATCTATAAAAATATGGGCTAAAACGTAGAATTATCCGATTACTATAGCTATTAAAGTGCAAGAACATCAATGGAAGTTGCAGCTCAACATCCACTTAGACTGGTGTAATTACCCACGTCCGACTAGCCTAGAAGTAACTTATCATCCTTCAATGTGGACGAACTCCATCACTTTCATTCAATTGGACACCTATCACGGTACCAATTAAACACGCTATAAAGTAAATATGTATTTTTTTAAAAAACTATTATATGCCGTTCACTTAATATGGTATGTCGGTGCTATTAAAATTTTTATCCTTTTTTTTTTTTTCTTTTCAAGTCATCATCGATGTGTGTCGTTTTATTTCATTCACCTGAGATCATCACTTATGCACATGAATATTCCAATTGTATCCCTTTCACTAAAAAAATTTAACCTCATTTTTAAAATGGACCACCTTGTAGTTTTACCGTATTAGATATGAATTAGTTAAAGACTTGAACTCAGTACACGACACATAGGGAATAACAGCAATAACGATTGTGTTTACGTATGGTAAAAGAAAAAATAAATGAATAAATCAAAACTATGAAGTACAAAGCCACGGAGGTGGGGCGTGGTGGTAACTGGTAATAGCATCTGGATGACATAGTGATGACCATAGATGTCCATATTAAAAGCCACTGAAAATGGGAAAAACTTATTGTAACTTATAGAATACATTGTTTTTCTTCATTGTAATAAATAAGAATAAACAATGAGATTGAACAAATCATCCAAATATACCATAATAGATTCACACACCACTTGATCCGATAAAATAAATTTTCACACTTATATATTAATTTTTTAATCAAATACTTAAACGTGATTGATTGAGACATGCTTAGAACAAGAAATCCAAAACAACCCGTGTCACGGTCAAGGGTAGTTTTCTAACTGCAGGCTATTCCCATTTTTAGTACAGAAACAGGAGTGGGTCCAACAGGTTAAAGTAAAATAATCTGAGTAAAGGGAAGAAGGTTACAGAACATTCCTTGTTTGTTCTTTTAATGTGAAACACTTTCCTAGCGCACGCAAATTTAAAAAAAAAAAAAAAAAACAGTTGTTAGCAAAAATCATAACGAGGTTGTTCTGGAAACGACAATGGTTTCTCTGGATCATCTCTCCAATCTCTGTGATTGCAATGCCCGTTCCAAGATCAAGAAACGCAAGACATTGCAGGTATGTTTTGTGATTAACACCTAATGAACTGCTGCTTCTTGCTTCTTCATCATCGCAGGTTTTTCTATATTTTAATTTTTAATTTTTATTTTTTTGGAATGTCGTAGTAATAGAACACCAAGCTCGATATTAATATGGTATTATTGGGGAAGGGAAGAAAATTGTGTTTAATGTTGGTAGGGAGAAAGAAAACGGGTCATGCTATGGAGCTATGAAAGGATAGGCTAATGAATTGGAGAAAGAAATTAGTGATAAGCAAACTCTGGATTTGAACTTTTTAACTTATCAAGTACTCATCAGCAAACAAAACATTTCAAATGGAAAAGGGAAAAATGCAGCCTCTACCAATATTGCCATTTTCGGGTCAAAAGATTTTGAAATTACCGATTGCCCAACCATTCCAAAGTACATAGTTCAATATCTTATATTTGAAATGAGGGATATAATCCAATAGAGTTGAATCAATTCAATATTAAGTTCAAATTTGAATATAATTTAAATCTTTAAAACTTAAGCTTAGTTCGAATTCGATTGAATTTTAAATTTTAAGTTCGAACTTGACCTAGATATATATATATTAGTTCAAATTTGAATATAATTTAAATCTTTAAAACCTAAACCTAGTTCGAATTCGATTGAATTTTAAATTTTAAATTCGAACTTGACCTAGATATATATATATATAACAAGCTCGAGTTTAACTCTATGTACTAGATTAAATTCGAGTTTTTCATAAATTCTCCTTAAATAATCTTAAATTCAATTATATTTAAAAATATTAAAAATAAATTATAAATTATTTCAAACTTGATTAAAATTATAAACCTAACGAGTTTAACATCTTAACGAGTTTAATATTCTAAAACTCAAGCTCAACTCAGCTTTGTTATTTACGAAGCTCAAATTCGAGTTTGACTCAATTACTATTAAATCAAATTCAAGTAAAATTGAAATTGAACTCAAATAATTTTCAAATCGATATGATTTATTTATACCTGTAATTAAAATTGTTATTGTATTAATTTTTACTTTCTTAATAATTAAATAATGGATTGTACGGTCTTATTAATAGACCATGAAATGCTAAAATCTTCAAAACATTATATTATACGGTCCCAATATTGAATTTCACTTCTTCTACCATGGTATTCGATGTAGCTCGAAGTGATACATTCTTCAAGACATTTCTTCATGCCATCTCGAAACATCCAGTAGGATGGCTTCATCCTAACTTGAATAAAATAATACGAATATTTATATTTACGTAGTAGGCAATATTTTATGGTTCTCGAGCTCTCGAGACTTCTTCCAGAACAATCGCGTAAAAGTTTAGTTATTCAGAATGCACTTGTGTCATTTTAATTGATATCGCTTTCATATAACCAAACTAACAAAAGTTGAAGGTTATTTCAATTCGGGGTGAGATTGATTGTGTTTTCCGTATTTATATTATAATTGAAGTTTCAGAATGCTCGAATACCACTATTTTAATTTTAAAAATTTGCAATTATTAGTAGTTTTTTAGAGTAGGAGTAGGCAACAACATGACTGATCAGCACAGGAAGTGAACTATAATATAAAATATCAATAAAAAGTTAAAAGATGATTTCTACTTTTGAAGGCATTCTCCATTTGGCATTTTATGTGATTATTAACTATCCAACTGGAAAGCCGTCTACTATAGTTATCTTCCATTATCATTTGTCAATTAGATGTCACTATTATTTGCAACGTATTAAAATTATTACAATAACATTTAATTATTACAAATTATTAATTAAAATAAATAAAAAAGGATTCAAATAATTATTTTAGCTTTTGACAAATACTTCGAAGCATCCACTACCAATTATAAGAATAGTCTTTACCTGTAGCTTGCAGTATTTTCTGCAGCATTTTCTCTTTTGTACAAAGTTCCAATTATTTTATTTTTACTTTTTACCCTTGAAATCCCTCAAGTAAAAGAAAATTGCAAATTGGGAAGGCTAGATTTAAGGAAGAATCAGATCTAACCTGTAAACCGAATCAGAACTGGTTCGACAGTTCATTGAACTAGCTAAAAACTGACTCGAAACCGATCTAAATCAAGCCAATCCAGGTTAAAGGGAGACTAGACCCTTAACCCAATGGGTCCAAGCCAATTCCGAGCCGAGTTTGACCCATCCCTATGTTTGGGGATAGTTGATGACACGAAAGCATGAGACTATTTACCCTTCCCCAAATCATTTCCAAATATGTTATTGTAGTTTGAATTTTTAAACTACTTTATCAGATTTTGGCCTCAAGGACTTCAAAGTTTCAATGATATTAATACAATGAATGGTGTATAAGAAGATGTTTATGAAGGGGTTTTTAAAAAAGAGTAGTTAGAATGTCATGTGAGCATTGTAAGCACCTTTTTATCTAAACACCTATTTACTTTATAAAGTGGTATATTAAGTAAAAGTTTTTCATTCCTATTTAATCATTTTGTGGGTCCTAAGAAATAAAAAAACTAATTAAAAATTATTTAATATACTAAATAAATAGAACAAATGAATTAAAAGTAACTAATTAATTATGGCACAAAAAATTAAGTTGGAAGACCAGTTCTTTGTGAAGCATAAGTATTTATGCAAAGTACCTACTCATAAGTACAAATTATAGAGAGAGAGGGTGCTTGGTATAGATATTTATGTAAAGTATTATGGAAAATCGGTTATTTGCGAAGTACCTCCCTTAAGTTAAGTAATTAGATAATATTTGATTGTAAGGATTGGATTGAATCAGAAGAATTGGATTGGATAAGTATAAGGAAGACTGGACAGTACAAACTTGTTGAACCATATGTGGTTTATACAAATTTATATTAAAAAATTAATTATTTATATTATAAAATAAATAATTTTTTTATAATATTTAATAAAAATAATATTTATTAACTTAATATTATAACATGGAAAGATATTTTTGAGAATGCAAATTATTTTTTGTTTTTGTCCAATAAATTTTATTTTTATACCGTAGTTCAAATGGAATAAAATTTAGGTATTTTATTCGGTTTATCAACTTAATTTTTATCTAGTAACTAAGTAAATTTACAAATTAAATATGGAATAAAATTTTTTATCTAATCAAGTATTACAAAAATTATGCAAGCAAACACTACCTTATTCATAAGTGGGAGATGGGTGTTTGGTACGAGCATTTATCCAAATTCCTTCCATTTCACTGGAATGCTTACCGTATAAAATATCAAATGATTAATTATTATATCTTGTAGGACTATATGTTTTACCTGTATTTGATGCATATTTGGTTCGCATTTCATCTGTATTTATCACATTCTTGAATGAACGCTCGGTTTCAAACCGATAACAAAACGATACAAAATCACCAAACCAGCAAACCAAAGAAGCCCTAATATGTGCCGCAGCGGTGCATTTAGGAATCTACTGCTCAATATGTTGGAGGAAATGTT
>JAMXBB010000010.1:96696398-96888038 GCA_024138015.1 Lumnitzera littorea
CTTTTTATCTAAACACCTATTTACTTTATAAAGTGGTATATTAAGTAAAAGTTTTTCATTCCTATTTAATCATTTTGTGGGTCCTAAGAAATAAAAAAACTAATTAAAAATTATTTAATATACTAAATAAATAGAACAAATGAATTAAAAGTAACTAATTAATTATGGCACAAAAAATTAAGTTGGAAGACCAGTTCTTTGTGAAGCATAAGTATTTATGCAAAGTACCTACTCATAAGTACAAATTATAGAGAGAGAGGGTGCTTGGTATAGATATTTATGTAAAGTATTATGGAAAATCGGTTATTTGCGAAGTACCTCCCTTAAGTTAAGTAATTAGATAATATTTGATTGTAAGGATTGGATTGAATCAGAAGAATTGGATTGGATAAGTATAAGGAAGACTGGACAGTACAAACTTGTTGAACCATATGTGGTTTATACAAATTTATATTAAAAAATTAATTATTTATATTATAAAATAAATAATTTTTTTATAATATTTAATAAAAATAATATTTATTAACTTAATATTATAACATGGAAAGATATTTTTGAGAATGCAAATTATTTTTTGTTTTTGTCCAATAAATTTTATTTTTATACCGTAGTTCAAATGGAATAAAATTTAGGTATTTTATTCGGTTTATCAACTTAATTTTTATCTAGTAACTAAGTAAATTTACAAATTAAATATGGAATAAAATTTTTTATCTAATCAAGTATTACAAAAATTATGCAAGCAAACACTACCTTATTCATAAGTGGGAGATGGGTGTTTGGTACGAGCATTTATCCAAATTCCTTCCATTTCACTGGAATGCTTACCGTATAAAATATCAAATGATTAATTATTATATCTTGTAGGACTATATGTTTTACCTGTATTTGATGCATATTTGGTTCGCATTTCATCTGTATTTATCACATTCTTGAATGAACGCTCGGTTTCAAACCGATAACAAAACGATACAAAATCACCAAACCAGCAAACCAAAGAAGCCCTAATATGTGCCGCAGCGGTGCATTTAGGAATCTACTGCTCAATATGTTGGAGGAAATGTTAGTCTTCGAAAAATTGAAATGTTTCTTTTTATTAGCTTGTTAAGTAGGGTTATGAGTAACACGATGAAAATTTAAGGTTATGTGCTACATCTTTACGAAACCTTACTCACCCTAAGTGGATAAATTGCCTTTTGATACCGTGCATGAGTTCTTGTCCATTCTTCCAGACGTTCACTAACGTAAAATGTTTGTGTATTCAGACAGTGGAGATCAAGGTCAGAATGGACTGTGAAGGATGCCAAAGAAAGGTTAAGAAGGCCTTACAGGGTATGAAGGGCGTGAAGGAGATAAACATAGAAGGCAAGTTAAACAAGGCCACTGTGGTTGGCTTTGTAGTGATCCGACGCATAATCCACCGGACCGGTAAGAAAGCCGAGCTATGGCCTTATGTACCGGCTGATGTGGTTGATCACCCTTATGTACCCGGGGTTTATGATAAGAAAGCCCCGCCCGGCTATGTTAAGAATCCTGAAGAACCAGCGGTCGAGCAGCTGGCTCGGGCTAACTCGACCGAAGTACAGTATACGACAGCCTTCAGTGATGAAAACCCAAATGCTTGTATTGTCATGTAATTAGCAGTTGAGCACCAAGACTAATTTCTTGAATAGATGTCCCCGCTTTTTAGGATTCGAAACTAAGTTACCAGTAATCAACTAAGTTTGCTGCCATAATGTCCAAAAAAGTTGGTCCATTTTCGCACATTGATGGTGTTCAAAAGATTCCCAAAATCTTATACCATATGGTCCGTATATATACTTTAATTAGCGAATAAAGTATACCACCAGCTGTTTTCCTCGGAAATTTGCTTAAATAATTGATGAGTGGTGATGAATAAGTCATAACTTTTGTTTGGATATATTCTATGAGAATAATGTCTTCACCCTTTTTATCAGACTAGAGTTATAAATACTATCGCAGACCCCCATCACACCAAATTTAGAAGGGTTGCTAACCCATCTAATTATTTCCAAAAAAAAAAAAAAAACTTTAATGGTGGTAATATATCTCGAGAAGAGATTATTTACGTATAAATATCGATAAAATTTTAATATATATATTATTATTATTATTATTAATACTTATATATTGTATATCATTCATTTAAGATACGTGATATATTAATACTTTAGATTTTTATTTTGTTTTTTTTTTTCAAGAGTCGAGGGATGGCTAGGTTGAGTAAAATGACAAAGTTTGCGTCATCCTAGCGAGAAGCGGTTTTGCAATTATGATTCCAACGAGACCTGCCAAAAGAGTCCTACGCCAAACTCCCCAACACAACATGCAATTACGACGTCCCTCTTCTGATAAAACCATCACCGTATTCTCTACTCAAACTTCTCTCTCTCTCATAATTCAAATTCTATTTTGCACTTCAACCCTACCAAAGGAAAATAATGGTGTCTCCATATCCATGATAAATGAGTTATCGAATTCTAATAGATTGAATTCTATAAACTGGATTCTAAGATCAAAAATCAAAGGAAACCTACAGATCGAGTACCAGAAAGAATGATGGTGTAGCATGGATTTGAAATTTGATATACCACCTAGCGTACAGATACGATGAGGAACTCGAAAGCACAGATAATCAAGCATTTGCCCAGAGAATTTCAAATCGTAAATGAGTTGGGGACATGAGTTATACAAGAAAGCCACTTCGAATCCTTGTGGTCCTGGGTCCAAGCAAAACACCATGATGTACAACTTACACCAATGAAGACAATAGCCATGCACACATAGATGAAAATGGAGAAGAGCAAATGCATTCTCTGGAGATAATAAAATCATAACTTGTGTTCTTTACTCGCGGCATCCCCATCTTTCATTCATGTACAAAAGGTGCATCTCATTTGAACCTATAAGCTCATCTTGGATGCTGATGCATTCTTATCTAGCGATATGGCTACAATAATCTTTCATTCATGTACAAAAGGTGCATCTCATTTGAACCTATAAGCTCATCTTGGATGCTGATGCATTCTTATCTAGCGATATGGCTACAATAGAAAATGCTTGGCACCTTCGCAATCAAATTTTCATCAATATTTTATACTAAAGATAGGTTTCAACACATGCCTCTTCATTGAGGCTTCTAAGCAATCTTCCCCATAACAACGGTTAAACCGGAGGCATGAAACCTACAAGGAATGTATGGAATATGCCCACAAATTATAGCAGCTTCTGCCACCAAACACCACTACGTCAACCACATAGTTCCTCTTTCCATATGGGATGGTGATTGCTAGGCAAGCCAAACAGAAGTTGGTTGAGGAGCACTCTTCCAGATTCTCCATAGTTGAAGAATATAGTTATCACTCATAAGGCAGCAACCTAGTATGTTGACATGTGCATTTGATTCAGAAGTCAACCATGCAAGATAATATTTAGATGATGTATAATTTCATCAACATCTACATAGCCTGTCACTACAATACCTTCACACGTCTTTTCATGTCGAGACGACACCCTAACAATTGCAACATATGGTCCTAACAAAAGAACTTATGCCCTTTTCTTCCTCTTCCCCCGTCTAGGAAATAGCTGGATGTTAGTTTTCTCTCATTGAGAATCTTTCCTAATTCCTTCAAAGGGAAAAAAGAAAAAACGGAAAATGAGTGACCTTCATCCAACAAATTTGGACAATGATTTCTCATACTTTTGCACCACAACAATAAACTTATTTCTGCCTCTAATTAAAATCTTGCTAAGATAGAATAAGAATGATCCCTACAGGCGGAGAACAATGTAGGAACACTGGATGCACGTGCACCTATTTCTGGGTGCATCTCCATTAATTTGTCCACACACTAAATTGAGATCCATATACCATATATTCAGCCCATTTTCTCACAAGCCAAAAATCAGCAGGATGTACATCTATTTCTACATTCATCCATGCCTTCTTATTTTTCATTTGCCTTATAGATTAATACAAAACTATGGAAATCCAGCTCAGTTACTCTTGATCACATCTCATTTGGAATTTCAATAATCATATGATTACAGTTAAGACATCTCCGTTCTCAAGGAATATCTAAAGATCCTGTTTTCATTCAACTGTCCCTTTCCTCATGACAATGAAGCACTTTTTTTTGCCAGATGCAGATATGTTCCTGAATTATCTTAATAAAGATAAATACTAAACTATCACTCAATTTTCACTAATCCACAACCAAATTTTTAAAAAAAAAAAAAAGGAAAAAGAAAAAGCAACTCTGGACCTCAGAGAATAGATTTTTTCACTCACCTTTTGATAGTTCACATTGTTGATCTCACAAAACTTATCTCGTGTTGCCTAGTTCTGTAATTTAGCAATAGCATGTTCATCAAATGAGTAAAACAGAGATACAAAACTATTGCAACAACTTGCAAGTCTATTGCACAAGAACAAAAAGAAACTTCAAGAGTCATTTCTTAGGAGAAACTAGAAAATACGAGAGAAATATAAACAAATAAATAGAATCAGAATCCAAGCTAAGGACTGAAACTTATATGTCTACGAGCTTCATAGGAAACCTAAGGTGTTCTGCTCATAAAGTACCAGACCAATATCCATCACGCTTAAAATAGATCTCCTGAAGGTTTTAGCACATACTTTGAACATGAACAGTAAAAAGCAGCAGTCTGAATTGGATTAAACTAACTTATTTCTGGACATCTGACAGCAGGAGTTGAAAGAATGGAAAACATCAAAGCACAAAATGACCTGATAAAGCTGCTTTTGATATCCAAGAAAATCACTTGTCCTTAAGAAACTATACTCCTCAGAAGATTGACAGCTTCAGATGTGGTTCTTTAACCAGCTCCTGTTGAGCGACCTACTAGTTCCATCAAAAAAAGCAATAAGAATAGGACCAGAATCAAGGATATACACTATATAATAAAATCATCAAAAAATTGTTCTTCCAAGAGAACAAGGAGACATCGAAACTGCTTAAAATCATTAAGCTAAGAGAACCCTAAGATAAACATATGATGCCTAAGGTAAGTAGTATGGTGCATCTAAGCATTAGAAACTGATATAGTTAGTACCTTCATCCTAGAGGCATCTTTTACACATGCTACATAGTATGCAAGTAAACTAGGTCTCGCAAGCATAAACAGTCTAGTAAGGTAGTTTCTAAGCAGTGCTATAAACAAGATGATTAATTTAATGCTTGGTTGAGCTGTCCACGAATTACAATGGCCCAAATTATAAATAACACTTGCATCTCATGCAAATTTATTCTAGTTATGAGCATGTTCACATGAACAAGCTCCACACATAGCAGTTATAGACCATTGCATACAGTTACAATTCAAACAGGGATGGCACCATTGAGAACGACTCAATGAGCCACTATTATCATAAACCAACTGCCAACGCAGAACAGTCCTAATAGAAAATTAAGAATATGCAATAAGACTGCACCTGAGATAATTTTTACAGTTGCAGTACCATGAGCATCGCTAATTCTGTTCAAGACAGATACGCAAACACCTATGATATATTATTGCACTGAGGTAAAA
The DNA here is from genome assembly GCA_024138015.1 of Lumnitzera littorea. Lineage (NCBI taxonomy): Eukaryota > Viridiplantae > Streptophyta > Magnoliopsida > Myrtales > Combretaceae > Lumnitzera > Lumnitzera littorea. The sequence continues at coordinate 96,701,976 of JAMXBB010000010.1, forward strand.
GCAGGAATTCAATCACACCTTTTCTCTTATTTCCACTAGAAGAACAGCCATTATTAGATCCTGCATTTCCACCTTCACAGCCGGGAAGCTCTTTGACACCAGAATCCCCCTGATCCGCCAAACACTGAAGATTTTCAATTTCACAACCGTTATATCCCTGACCATTTATCACCCCACCACTTCCACTCTTCCCATCACTCGATGGATGCAGACAGTACAACTGATCTCCACACTGCATATTACATGGGTTCATCACATAGGCACCGCTATTCAACATGGCAACATTATTAGCATTCCCCAAATTCACACTACTACTCATTTTCTGATACGGAAATGACCCGATTTCCCCTTCAATCCTCCCTCTTATATCCACAAGCAAACACTTAAGCCTAGCAATCTCAGCCTCCAAAGCAGCCTGACCCTGCAACCTCCTCAACAACTGCTGATTCAGAGTCCTCAATTTAACAACCTCATCTTCCAAAGAAGCGGCCCGGGCCTTCTTTTTTTCTCGGTACTTCCTAACTGCTTCTTTATTACCTAAAGGCCTCTTCTTTGGTTTTTTTCCACTCTCAGTACCAGCGGATTCAGCAGTATCATCAGATATAGCTTTTTCATCACCCGAAGCCGGGACGATCTTTGTGTGCACATGGAAACATGTGTGTGTGTGCGAAAAATCGGGGCCGGGTGGATTGCATGTGTGTGTATGAGTACAAGTATGAGCATCCTTGAAAATATCATCAAAGAAACTATCCATCGAACAGTTATTAGGAACATCACCTAAATTTTGTGTTGAAAACACATCCTGGTTTGAAAATTCAAGCTCTCCGTCGTCCATTTCTGATGCAAAATCACAACTTGACCCCAGAGTTACACCAAATTTACGATTTTGACCCAAAACCCAAATGGAAAAATCACAACTTGCTCTTGAAATCGACCAAAAGGAATGATTTCGATACTAATCTAAAAGGGTTTTTCTGCCCAATGTTGGAGCTGAAAGGCAAAAGTGAGAGACCCTTTTGCACAAGATTGAAACTTTACACATTAAGTACAAAACCCAGATGGGGTTTTGAATCGGAAAGCAGAGTGCGTGAATTGAATTAAGAAACGAAATTGAGAAAGGGGTCCATGAAAATTTGGGGTATGAAAACCCTAGAGAAAAAGAGGAGAAAAGGAGGGGGTCAATGGATTGTGAGATAATGATGAAACCCTAATAAAAAAAAAGGCTTTGCTGTTACATAAAGAGAATAGATGGCAACATTTTAATCGTGAAGGGAAATGAATGGATTAGACATGGACGACGGGTTCAGAGATTCCATGAAAGTACCGAGAGGCTTCTTTTCTCTCCGTTGTTTTATATTTATATATTATGTGCATTATTTATTTTTTTTTCTCCCTTGCGTTTAAAAGTCAGAAGATTGTAGATACCGGACTTACGGCCATGGGAGCCCCACGTGAATCTGAATGCTTTGGCGTAAGCTCTCTCTTTTTTTCTTGTTTTTTCCCCTATGCTAGTATGCTAATTTGCTAAGCATAAATGGCCAATAGGGGGGAATTAATGTAATATAAAAAGAAGAAAAAAAATAAAAATCATATATATGTATATATTTTAAGTCATTTCAATGTGGAACATTTTTTTTTTAATTAAATGTATGATGTACTAGCAGCTAGCCAATAAAAGTTCCTATTATAAGTATGGATAATTATATATAACAGGTGACTTAATCAAATAGTTAGATCAATTGAAAATTTTTAAACTAATTGTCCCATAACAGAGTTTATTAGGATTGATTAACGAAACTCTAGTGGTTTGTAGTAAAGTTGAAGTATCAAGCACGGTTCTTTATTTTCATTAAAAAAAAATATTAAGGATTTCTTATGGATTTCGGAGATCAATTCCCCAATGTAAAATAAATCTTTTAATCAGTTGTTTAATAAGAATAATGATTTGTCGAGCATGGTAATACAATTATTAGTGTCATTCTTGGACTATTTTGCATGAATTTTTTTTTATGTTATTTCTTATAGCATTAGTTTAGGGATATTTTCTATTATTGAGATATCCAGTTTTATCGCTATTTCCATTAATATTTTAGAGTTGTACCTTTTTGACAGCCAAGATTTCCCGAGACTTTATTTAATAACACCTCTGAATTTAGTAAAGTCCAGAAAACTTTTCTCTGAAACACCTACGTACACTTGGTCGACTTGTTACTACAAGCTGTCATTCCCTCTATACACCCATTGCAATCACCTTGTAAGCTAGACACTGGGAGATACTCTGTACAATGCTGGAACATATGCCTATACGTATACATATACACATACATATGGTTGGAAATGGGGCATCTCCATTTTCGTCTGAGTATCATGATTACCAAACAATAAAATGGGTAATTACACTATTAGTTTTTGAAGATTTGGATGCATAGAGGAAGATGGAATAAAATGGGTAATTATACTATTAGTTTTTAAAGATTTGGATGCACAAAGGAAGATAGTTAAGGGAAAGTACTATCTACCACTAATATTATTTAAAACAATTTATTTGCTAAGATAGCTATATAGATGAATCATTCTATATTTAAATATGAAAAGTTGTTTGGTATAAATGAAGATAGGTCTTTCCCTAAAGTTTAATAAACTAAATTACAATCCTCAAAGGTCAAGTCAACAGCTTAATTTTTGTCTAATATCCCTTCATATGTTAGAGACCTATCATATCCCTAACTTTTACAAAGTTAACCTAAAAAAAAAAAGGAAAATGTATAGGGTATAGGAGATTTACCATGAACTTAGTAAGCAACTGGAGATAAGTATCATACTTTTATAGCCATTGAATATGAAGTTTGTTAAAGTGTAATACAATAATCAAATATCATTCATACTATGTTGTTTTGTATATTGTAAAATTGGAGAAATTAACCTCACTTTAATACAAGTTTCAAAAAGTTTCAATTCAATAATAACGTATCCTTATCATACTCAAGGTTATGCAATAGACTATTTATCCCCGGTATTGACCATTATGGACTTATCCATTTGTTCCTCATTTAAATTAATACAAACACATTTATTATATGTGTGCAAATAATCTAATCCACAACCGGTATAATGGCTTAATCCCTTGTTAAATAATGAATTGCTTTGAAATAAGCAAATTTACCTAAGATATTGTTGCTGATTGGCATTAGATATAGATATATTTTCCCTTAAAAGTATCCTTAAATTAGTGTATGCTTCAATAATAAGCTATGAGTCTTAATATAAGGTAGGCATATTAGTCTCATTCTATAGTAAGTTCAAATTCGTTGTATTTCTTGCCATACATGTTATGGAGGCTGGGTGTTTTTATTGAACATCTATAACTCATTTTATTTGAGTCAACCAAACCAATAAGAAAAGATTATTTGATTTTTAAAACTTGTAGTAGAATTTTCATTATAAAATATTGAGCAATTTGGTTTAAAGTTACAATATAGTAGTGACTACTTTAACACCAACCACCTACATTCTATTTTTCATTAAGTACAAGAATATATATATAACATCCATCATTCTTCTATACACTAATAATAGATATATTATTATTAAGTGTTAAGAAATGGTAAAATTTGACTATTATGGATGTTTTGGTATTTGACAATTACTCATATGGAACCTAAGTTTAGGTCTTTTGACAAAGGCTAAACTAACAAAAATGGTGATATTTGATCAATTTTTCATTCAAATTCACACATTGTCATATTGTATCAACTTATATCATATAAGACTCATTAAGAATAGTATTGTGATAATATAATAAACTTTCTAAAAAATTGATAACTTGTGAAATATTCACTAATTTTCATGCATATGGTCTTCAAAAATTGAGATAAATAGATGTTGCACGATTAAATGGCAATTTTAGCATCTAATGTACAAGCCTCGTACTCTAACCAATAAGTCCTAAGCACTTGGCCTTTCAACAAAATAATCCAATTGAGTTAGGATGTCACAACTTAACTATAGGAGCTAGTCGAAGAAATCCTATAGGTTTAGATTTTAAAAATATAACAATAAAATAATAATATAGCTAAAAAACTAATTATAAATGTATCATTCACTATTTACTGAAAGTGCAGTTTAAGTTTTGATAGTTAATGAGCTTTTATAAATAAATTATATGGGTAGTAAAATCTATAAAATGATATGGAATAATATTTAGAAGTGCATATAAACATTGAATATATTTTATATGTGTAATTATATACCAATAAATTAATTAAAAGCCTAAAAATACACATAAAATAATAAAATAATAAAAAAATATTTTTTTTTTAAAAAGAAAAAGTTAAGGTAGCAACCCAGAATAAGATGCTTATAGGCATTACAACCCAACAATTTGTTCAAGGAATAATAGAGTGGGAAAGTTGGACATATGACATACAAATCATAACAAAAAGTAGATACTTCTTGAAAAATCTCCATTGAACACAACTCTCATTATTTAAGCAAATCTCTTCTCTAGTGATTCATTATGCTACTAAGGTTGGAGGAAATTTAGAAAAAGAAATTACTGAAAAGTAAAGAAAATATAAGTAAATTGGAGTTTAAGGGTATAGGAAACTTCTGGAAGTAAATTACCTCCTCCCCCTAATAGGGGAACCAACACCAAAGGTTGTCAACATTTCCTTGTCCTTCAATGGTGGCCGAAAACTTAAATGTCAGTAAGTTCTTCAAATTGCTTTAATTTTTGAAAAATTACTAAAAATACTAAATCAAACTAGAAAATTTTGAAAAAATTATTACTAGTTTATTTTATATCTAGTTTCATAAAAAAAATGTTATTTTGTCGAAATTACTAGTTTATTTATTACTAGTTTACTTTCTTTATAATTGATTTACAAGATTGTAAAGGAGAGTTTATAATATCTTAGTTAAATCTTTAGTAGGACGGTGAAGACTTGTCAATACAATATAGAATTTGATTATAGAGGTAGCTCTTACAATGGTTGACTAAGGTATGTTTAGAATAGTGGATGAAATTGTGAACACTTATTATAGGGGAATACCATATAGTTAGGCGAACTAGTGATACCATAATACAATAGGTATGTTTCAATACTTGGCTTTGAAAGGAGATATTTGCTAAGTATAAGAGTTATATCCTTGATGATTCTAGTATTCTACTTTCCTGCGATATTAGAGAAAGGTAGACCATATTCGATAGGAATTGATCATATTCTTATTAGTATACGATACGTACTTAGAGAGTATCTCCTTAGAATTATTGATCGGTTTCCATGTTTTTTACCTTTAGCAAATGAAGAAATTAAAATACCATTAAAACCCAATGAGCTTAAACCACCAATTACTCCAAATGTACCAAAGCCTCAACAAATTAAACAACCTATAAAACCATACGAAGATTCACCTTAAGAAGCACAAGGTGATCTGGATATGAACAAGGAGAAAGACTTAGAAGAGGGTCCTAATTATGATTAAAGTGTAGCTATTAAGCAGAAATAGAAGGTAATATGATGGATATGGATTCTAAAGAGCTTGAGGTTAAATGTGAGGTAAAACCTAATTCAGATGATGAAGCAAATCCTAATTTAGATGATCAAGTGGAGCTTAACTTATAGGATCAAGAGGTAAACTTAAATGATCAACTTATAAGAAATGATAATGCTAAACATCAAGTGATAGTAATAGATGATGAGAACGAGATAAATGAAGTTATAGAAAATCCAGCAACTCTTGAAATCATAATATTGGATTCAGATTTTGAAACAGAAGGTAAATATGAGGTTTTGGAAGTATAGGTGAATTGCATTCCTTTTGAGTAAATGCCAGCTTTTGATAGTTTTGTTAGTTTATGAAATCAATAGCATATGTAGTCTAGTGGGCTTTTAATGTATATAGGATCCATATCATCTTCTGACTTTCTAATGTATTTTGACGATCTTTTGATGTATTTTAATTTTTGATATAATATGATGATTTTGATGTATTTTAGTCTTCAACACAAGTTGATAATGTAAATATGTTTATTTACATAGTAAAATGAAGTTGTAATTAGATCTAATATAGCTAGGAATCAAGAATGTGGTCTTTAGCCATGTAAAGTTAGGCCAAGATGTAATATTTTGAGATATAATATTGAAGTTATGAAGCTTATAATTATTTTAAGTATGTAATCCTGTAATATTGAGTTTGTATCTTATACCTTTCAACCTATACAGTAAATATAGTCAATGTAAATCAACTATGAGTGAATACTGGAACACTCATCTTATGTCATAATAGGTGATATTCTAGATATAATGTTTTACAAGTGATATGTTAATATACCGTATTCTAATGTTTATAAGTAAGGTAATAACAACTTATGTGGTTACATGTAATTTAACTCCATACTGATTGAGTTGTAAATGATTGTGAGCATAGGGTTAATAAGCTATTTTTGCAATCTTGAGTTATGGTAGATAGTTAGGATAGAAACCTTTTTGAGCGATGAGAGCACAACCTTAATCATCTACCAATACAGGAACAACTTAGGAATGATATACGACTACCATTAATGTGTTTAACCCCAATCAATTCGAGTAAATGCCTGTTAATATGAATTCTATGATTCAATAGCAAGGTACTTTAATACAACATCTCGTAACTAGACGAAATGGAATGGGAAGGAGGTTGCAAGAGGTCGAACCAAGAGAGAATCAACTCGAAGAGATTAATAAGCATTTTCAGTTTACTAAGACCAATTGGTATTTTAAAAGTGAGATGGGGAAGCCAACTAAATCTAATGATTGACTAGCTCAAGTAGAGCATAGTTTGGAGGCATTTAAAATCCTTGATCACTAGAAGGTGTCATATGGAACATTCATATTAAAGTTAGGAGCTAGATTTTAGTAAGACTCTAAAGTGAGAACTTTACATAGACTTATCATTTGACAAGTGTTTAGGGATGAATTTAAGTGGGAGTATTTTCCCAATAGTGTACAAATACAGATGGTTAAAGAATTGTTTGCTTTGAAGAAAGGTGGCACGAGTGTAACTTAACATGACACGAAATTTATAAGCTAATGTAGTATATACAACAATCATATAGAGATAAGCAAGAATCAAAGAACGATATATTTTTTAATGGGTTTAATCCTACAATGACATGTAAGTTGATAGATTAATAATTAATTGCTTACAATGAAGTAATGGATAAAGTAAGAAAATTAGAGAATAAATGGTTTGCAATGCGGGTCCAATAAGAAAATTAGAGAATAAATGGTTAGCAATGCAGGTGCAGTAGAATAAGAAATTGAAAGGTGAAGTTTAATCTAAACCAACATTTAAATGGCCATTTCCTTGTTCGAGTAGTAGTTTAAGATAGAAGGGAAAAAAGTTAGTAGCAATGGCAAGCAGACCTATATAGTCTAAGTTATGATTTTGTTTTTATGATGAAAAAGAATGCATAAAATGTTGGAAACATAAAGTAGATCACTTTACGATAGTGTGCCCCAATTAAAGGGCAAATGTTTTCTACATAGAAATCAAAGTCATGTATCTAAAGAATATCTAAATTTAAAGGTTGTAAAGTGTTATTGATGTGGAAAAACTTGACACTTTTCAAAATATTTTCCTTAAACTGGATAGGGAGTAGAATTACTAAAGGAGTAAATATGACCATAATGCCTGCACATATGTTAGTTATTGAATGTATGGAGGAGGATAATGAAAAATTTAATGAATAGATGGAGGAGTATTTCCAAGAGGGCATACATGATAACCCCGGAGTTGAAGATGTGAATGAAGGTTTAGGATAGGTGTGTAATCTGATAACCCTTTTGATTACAAGGTGTAAACTCTACTTAGCTAAGGAATCATGCTTTTAATAAGGAAAATGATAGCTCTTTAGTGTTAATGTACATGTTATATCAATGGATAAATAACTATAGTACTAGCATATTTCAGAAGATGTATTTATAAATGGACGATCCACACATGCATTATTTCATACTAGAGCCTCACACTCTTTTGTTAGTCAAGAATTCATTATAAGTAATGGAATTCATGTAATCGAGTTTAGCTCTACTTATAGAGTTAAGACTCTACTAAAGAACAAGTGTTGACTTAGAGAATTGTGGATGATGGACAAATCTAATTGTAGGGGAAGGGATTTCCAATCAAGCTAATCATCTTACCTCTATAGGCTATGACATTATTATGGGGATAGATTGGTTGTTTAAGCATGCAATTAAAGTAGATTGCCAAGTAAGAATGTAACCTTAGAGAAAGGAGATGTTGTGTTCCACTGAAAGGCTGGTAAGGGAAGTATGAGACTAGCAGTTATTGAAGTTATACAACAATAGAAGAAGATGATAATGATTGGAAATTTAGTTGGATATTCGCAATTGAAGGAAGTCCCCAAAAGTGTTGGAGATACCTATGGTGTGTAAATTTTCAAATGTTTTCTTAGATGATTTGCTTAGTTTAGATCCGTATTGAGAATTAGACTTTAATAAAGAGTTGGTCCGGCACATAGCTCATATCTACAGCTCCATATAGGATGTCTCTTATGAAACTTTAGGAGTTAAAGAAACAGTTATTGGAAATCAAATGTATCTTTGTAGGAGCACTTGTATTATTTGAGAAAAAGAAGGATAATACAATGAGACTATATATTGACTATAGAGAAATTAACAAAATGACTATTAAGGATAAGTACCCTTCACCGAGGATTAATGATTTATTTAATCAATTGTATAGGTAACTGCATTTTTTGCAAATAGACTTAAGATCTGGATATCATCAATTACGAATTACGCTTGAAGATGTACTAAGGACCACTTTTAGGATGCAATATGAACATTATGAATTCTTAACTATCTTTTTTGGATTAACAAATGCCTTAACAGTATTTATAGACTGGATGAATCATATATACTAACTAGATCTGGATAATTTTATAATGATTTTCATTGATGATATATGAATATACTCTAAAACTATAGAGGAACATGTTGAATATCTTGGATTAGTATTGCAGAAGCTAAGGGATAATAAGTTGTATGCTAAACTAAGTAAGTGGGACTTTTGGTTGGACAAGATTTAGTTTCTAAGAAATATAATGTGTGATAAAGGAGTGTTTGTAGATATTGACAAGGTGTAAACCATCACTAAACGGAGATGACCAACAAAAATCTCGAGGAATGGTAGGTTATTATAGAAGATTTATAAAGTATTTTTCAAAGACAACATAGCCGTTGACTCGTTTGACTTAGAAGGATGTCAAATTTGATTAAGATGAAGAGTATAAATGAAGTTTCAGGAGTAGTTTATTTTGACTTTAGTACTTACCCTGCTAGACCTAGGTAAGCCTTATAGTATATACAGTGATGCCTCACACAATGGATTAGGATGCGTATTATTACATGATAGAAAAATGATAGCCTATGCATCAAGGTAGCTACAACTACATGAAAGAAACTATCCAACACATGATCTCAAATTAGTATCGATAGTTTTTGTGTGAAAAATTTGGATACATTACTTATATGGACAACATTGTGAGATTTATATAGATCACAAACATTTAAAGTGCTTCTTTACATAGAAAGAGTTCAACCTAAAGCAAAAATGACTAGAATTGGTTAAGGATTATGAATCTACTATAAACTATCATCTAAGGAGAGCTAATGTTGTAACAGATGCACTCAAACGCAAGAGTTATGAAGAAATTTCATCATTACTCAATGAGAATTATTTAGGAATTTGAGAAGTTGGAAATCAGATTTAGATGGCATGAATCTAATGTGTAATTGATGAATCTAATAGTGCAACCAATTTTATTGTAGAGAATTAAGCAACGACAAAATGATGATGTAAGTTTAAAAGAGATTAAGGAAAGGTTGACTTAAGGAGATATACAAGAGGAAGGAATATTTAAAGTAGTACTTGAAATTTATATTTTCTATAATCTTCTTTAATGTGTTCTTTTGATATTTTCTATTAAATTTTAGTCATTTAAAGGTAGATAACGTTTACTATTCCTACAAGGATAAGTTAAAATTTTGGGTTTTAATATAATTTTGATTTCGTTATGTTTTGAGTCATTTATTTTAAAGAAACTAAGTTTTCTCTCATCTTTTTTTTTAATTTCTTATTTAAATTTTAGACTTTTTTGTTTTCTTAGAGCTCTCAAGGTGTAGGATTCATAGAAAAATTCTTGAAATAAGTCACCAATTGAAAACTTAATATCAAGTCCTAGTTCATTTTCAGGCAACACTTTATTACCTTTCTAATGGTACTTATATAAAAGTGGTAAAGATATTACCTATTGAACTTTTTTCAACTTTTTGTATCAATGTAATTTTATGGTAGTGTTTCCAAAAGTCAACATGTTTTTTGAGTCTTAATATTAAGTCACTTTTAGATATCTTATCCGAAGTGAATCTCAGACTTATAAGAAATTAATTTTTAGGAAAAAGTAATGAAAATTACGTGTTAAGATGTTTCTTTTTTAATATTTTGGGTTCAATAGAAATATGAGGTTTTTTAAACAGTCTCTCTTAAGATTGGTCTTTTCACAATATTATTTTTTTTTCTTAATGGAAAGAGGAAATTGAAATTATTGTTTAGGGTTTTTTAGTTAAGGAAATGTAGTGTTTAATAAAGTTTTAATTATTCTAGACGTGGTTTTCTCAAGACTATTGAGATTAGGATTTTTGCTAAAATGAAGGTTTCTTTTACATAATAAATTTCATTTTTATAAGAGCTGGTTTCTAAACAAAGAGAAGGAGGAAAATTTTGATATATATATATATATATCTATATATATAAATTGAAAAGTTTCCAAATAATAATAATAAAAAAAACAACTTGAGAGTTTCCTTTTTTTTTTCCCTTAAAAGGAAATTTTGATCCACATTACGTGTATATAGGCACCCTAGAGTGGAGCGACCTTAATAAAAAAATAAGAATATTTTCCCCTCTTCTTTATTTTCCTTTTTGCTAGTAAATAATAATTTTTCTTCCTTTCCCTTCTCTATAAATGTTTAATTGAAAGTTGTTAATAAAGTGAATAAAATACTCCTCTTTTATTAGAAAGTTTTATTTGGTAGTATTTTTTACTTCAAACGTTAATGTCCTAGACCTGAAATACCACTCTCCCATAGGACAAACCTTTAGTAAAAAAAAAATCCTCCCAAGTTTCTAGGATCATTTACAACTTTTAGAAGGTTATTTATTAATTTATTATAGTTTAGAAGGATAATTTATAAGATTTATGAGTTTAAAGGGTATTAGCGCGGGTTAAAATTTAAGGTGTAATTTGCATTATTCACGCAATTCTACGTGGCACCCAGACGCAAATATTGAGAGGGTTATGCACGTCGGTTGCACAGCAATCCTCCAATGAGATGAGACGAGCCCATCCTCAAGATTAACGCACTCAAGATAAGTAAAGATGCATAGTTTAATGTTGACCTAGGAGGCGATATCAAATGGACAACAAGGCACGCTAAAGTGTTATATTCTTAATTTCATCATGATCTAAACGAAGATTTATTCATTTCTGTTCGCAATTGGACTATATTATTGTCTTTTGCATAATAACATGGTACGAGACAACCACCAATGCGCAACATAGGTAAAAAAATAAAAATTAAAGTTTTTTTAATATATTTTTTGCCTTTTATAATTCGAATTCTTTTTATTTTCTTGGTTTCATAACTTATCCTGTTGTAGACTTATTTTTTAAACATTTCGGATATTAAAAGAGACCGGATAAAGGTATAGTTGCGAATATAAATAAAGGATACATATGCCAAAGCAAGTATCTCCTCTTTTTCTCAATCAAAAAATGAATAATCATCCAACATGAATAAACTTTATATTCTCACTTCATGGATTAGATATATGATAATTAATTTACCTTTTTCCTTAAATCAAGAAGGGAAGGGAAAGACATGGGCACAATCTGAGTCCTGGGTCAATGATTTGAACTTGACTTGAAAGGAACTGCTTTGGACCAAGCAGTTGCATGGGTTAGGGTTGATACAGCTCCCTAAACCGATGAACCCGTCAAGTCTATGGTGAACTACTGATACACAATTTGGAAAAAGAATATAAGAAACTAAAAGAAAATTGAAATAAAAATTTAAACCATTTCCACGTGAATTTGGAAGAATTCTTTCCCATTCAAAATATCTAATGTTAATATTATTGACATAAGAATTTAATCCAGCAACCATTAGATTTTGCATCATGTAATGCATGCCTCGATTAAGTCATTTTATATCCAGTTACTAGTGATGAAATTAACAATATATGCATTTTAGTATTGGTTTGATGAATATAAGCCTTCATTTAAAGTAAGTTTTCCTTCCTCAACAATGTTGTGTTAACTTCCATCTTTTGATAATATTCTTTCTACTATCTTATCTCATGTTGCTAATATTATAGTATAGGTTGGATGTACTTCTGCATAAATAAAAAAGCAAATCCTTTTAAAATTCATATATATATATATATATATATAGGTTAGAACAACATGGTTATTGGGTTTAAAGTTTTTAGGTTTAAAACATAAAGGTTTAAAAAAGAAAAAGAAAAAAGAAAAATTAGGTTAGGTTTGATTCATCGGTACCTTTTAACAAGTTGCATTCTTAAAGGAAAGCACGCCGATATTTTCCAAAGATAAATGCTCACTGTACTGGGTCCACCGGTAGACGAAGGATGCAATGTGTGAACAGGGGACCACCGAAAAAGATAAAGATATCAGTATTATCATGTCAAATATGTGTGGAAATCTTCCGATCTAGCCTTTTTAGGGTGCGACTGTTTGTCGCATTTCTCCGCTGCCATTTTCTTAATTTTAATACAAGCCCTAAGCATGACAAGGTCCTACCATGTACTATGAAATGGTTGAACTGAATAAATTTTCCCGTTTAAGATTCCTTGCAACAACCTACCTACTATAATAAGCAGACATTTTTCCTATAATTAAAAGATTTGCCATACCCAAAAAAGATTTAAGTGAAAAAGGACATTCTTAAACCTTTTGCCATCAATATCCAATAGCCTTACTTATTAGAATGGAATAAGATGGTAATAAAATAATAATTCTTTTTGTATTATTTTATTTTATAATTGGAGTTTTTTCACATTAAAGATTACATTCTATAAGGAATAGTAATTTCTTTGGTAAAGGGAATGAATAACAAATACCTCACCTATTCCATACAATAACAAATAGGCATTACTTATTGTATAACTTTTTATAAACCAAATAAGGGAATAGTTATTCTAGCAGAATGACTATTTCATTCCAATGAAGAAAATGTAACATAATAATTAAATACATAAATCACATTAATCTCTTATCATATCTTATGTACTAGTAACCAACTCATCCACAACGGGTATGCATATTTGAAAATCATCAAATACTTAAAGTATTAACAGTATAACAATTAGATAATTAATTACATGCAAGAATAAGGATTACAAAAATAAAAAAAAATTATGAAAAAAGTTGTTAACGAATATTAAGAATATAGAATTGAATAAATATTCATCCTTATCAAAAGAGCATTAAACAATAATACTATTCATAGCTTATATACTTGATGTGGAACTTGCCACATGCCTTGTCACATGCCTACAAAAATAATGAAGAACACACATCAAGTAAATAATCACACAATCATATTGGAGTTCCTTATATATGTGTATGTATATATATATTATATTGAAAAAGCCATAAAATAGATTAATTTTTGTATAAAAAACTATAAATAGAAGAATTATATAAGGTGCTAAAATAGGGAAAAGCAAGTGTTGAAAATAATTCAATATAAAAGGAAATGTGATTAGTTTGTTTATGCTTCAAATATTATCCTCAACTCCTTGCATAAAAGGATAAGATGATACATCTAAGTAATTTAAAATCCAAATGAATATTTCAAACTAATAATGATAGTAAATAAGTTAATTCTATCAAATGTTCAAAGAAAAGAAGTAATTTTTCTTGATTTAGAGTAGGTGCTTTTGAGAGGGTCTCTCTTGAAGTATGATTAGGTTTTAAAGTTTAGATAGATGGGAAATCTAATCATGAATCTTAATCCTTTTATGAGAAGTGATTGTAATAAAGCAATCTCAATGTAGTTGTTTTAATGTCTTTCGATTTTATTATGAGTTTATACAATTCCAACAACATGATTAATCAAAATCGAAATATATAAATTCTCGATTGTAAGTCACAATTAGTAAGAAAACTTTAATTGCTCCATAGTGTAAAAACCATTCACAGTTCTAATCTTATTTCATAAAGTTCATAAAATTACTTCTTGAATCTCGAGTTTAATAGAAATATAAAATGGCACAATAAATTAATAGAGACAAATAGAGAGTATGTAAAGAAGGAGATCAAGGATTGGATTCGTGTTCAAATCAATCTCTTCTTCCTTTTCCTCTTCAAATTGACCACTAAATATGTAATACTCCTTAAATATTAGGAAAAATGAACTATAATTATCTTGATGCCTTTTGGTGTAGTGACTTAGTGTTTCTTAGAAATCCGAAGTTAAGCTTACTCGGCTAAGTTAATCATAAGATGTGTGATCTCTTATAAAGTTACTGTACTAAAGGACAAAATCGTACTACATATTATACCAAAGTAGAATATCTTGATTAAAGGTATGCAAGCGAGCTTTAGCCCGTGAGCTAATCCGTTTAACCTACTTTTAAAATGGGTTTGAGCCAAAGTTTTTCTACCTGCTTAAAAGTAAGCCAAATAAACCCAGCTTATTTAACTCGTAGCCCAAAGTGGGCTGGTCTGTTTAATGCGTTTGGCTTGTGGCCGGCTCCTTTAATTCGCTTTTTAATCGGGTTAAGGCTAAGGTTTTTTGGCCCGTTTAAAAGCGGGCCAAATAAGCCTGGCTCGTTTAACCTATGGCCTAAAGTAACCAAGTTAGGTTGACTCATTTAACTTATTTACACCTCTAATCTCAATGGGACAAGTTCCAATAAGGTCGTTATAGGTGGTGAATGCGACATCCTAACTGCTCAAACTAATATGATTTAGGGCTTTTGAAAAAAATTTACCGAACTAAATTAAACTCAAATATAAGATCACAAAAGTTAGAAGAAAAATCCTAATAAGAGTTATTTCTGAAAAAAACTAATCTATAGAATATTTAATTTAATAGAACATAATCTTATCTGTATCGTTTATATATATTGGAAACTTTAAATTTGAGCTCCGAGATATAATAAAACTTTAGAGATAAATTATTTAAGTTAAAAAATAATACTTTTAGGTCAAATTATATGTAAAATTATTATATGATCATTAAATATACATGTCATGTATCTAATATGTATGTATATTATATAATATACTAATTATAGGTCAAAACATACCTTAAATCATTATTATTAGTAACAACAAACATGCAAGTACTATCTTGCTGAAGATTTGGGTATGGCAATTAGCTAAGGAATTTGGAATAAGATTAGGATAAGCTATCAAACAAAGATTAAGCTCAATCACCTAACATTACAATTAGTAACTTGGCAAAAGGACACTTGGAAAATCGCTTTTGCAAGTTTCCATCGAACAACCACTTATAAAAAGGCCATAGGACATAATTTCAATCAATTTGGCACTCTAACAGTAGGAGAAACACTCTCCAAAACTGAGATTTGATATTAACAAATAATTAGAAAAAATTATGAAAATTTTGAAATTTGGCAAGGAAATTAAGGTTCATATAGCAGGCTACAATATAACATTAAGCTACTTAGGGGTTCAAAGGTTGGCAGTGTGGGAAGTGTTGCTAATAAGGAGCAGTAACTGGAGGGTGGTCAAAATTTCATCTACTAGTGAGAGAAATTTTTCAGCTCAATTTTCATTTAATTATTAAAAATAACAAAATATGTTAGAAAATTCTCAAAAAATGTTTTCTAGGGTTATTTTGCATGTAATTTAGCGTAGTATTTTTATTTTGCTAGAATATTGATGATTTATGTTACTTCCTTAAGAAAGTGCTATATTTACACAAATTTTAAATTGACTTTTCAAACTATTAGATGGTGTTGTTTTAAGCATAAAAATTTTGTATAACATACTTATATTATGTATTAAATTGTAGTATTAGGAATTTTTAAAAAATCTCTACGTTTATTATTTATTATAATTCATTTTGAGTTAGATGACAATTTTTAGAATTAAGAAAAATAAATAGTTTTAAGTAAGTTTGTGACAAAAACCAACATGTAGTTAAAGATGTTGATATAAGTGTTATGTATATTATTGAGGATGAATATGAAATTTACTTATTTTAAGGTAATTTATAGAAAATTAAAGCTAAAAATAGTAATTCTAAAAAATTATTTATAGTATGTTAATTTGGTATTTTTCATGAGCAAATTTTAAACTGTATAATCCTATGAGCTCAATGTATTTTTAGTAAAATTAGTTGGTTACGTATACTAATTATTAGGTAATTTCTCATTATTTGCCTATATTCTGATTAATATAGTAAATGGGTAATTTGTATTAATGACACTATAGTAAGAGGAATGTTGGATAACCTTATCTTAAATATATCTTAATTGATCCCAACTTACTATGGTTAAGAAGTAGGAATTACATAAGTAATATAGTAACTTAGCTTAATCAAAAGAAATATCGAAGAAATAATCAAAGGATGAGTCCAGTGGCTTTTATATGGCTTTTATATAAGACGAGTTTAGAAATTGAATCAAAAGATGCGATAAGACTCTTAAGTTGTAGGGATTGAGGATATACCGTATATGTCAAACAGTATTCATTTACGAACTTTGCAATTAACCTGCTTCAAGGGATAATTCAGAGGATAAATCAAAAACTAAATTAGAGGAAGTCTAGAACAAATACTTTGTTAAAGAACAACCTCAAGTCTTAAACCTTAAGTACAAGTAAGCTATTATTAAGTTATAATATATGTGACCTATAGTTGAGTTTGGTAATATGTATCTTTATCAGGTAAGATAGCTGAAAACGAACCTTATGCCGACATATAGCATTAAAACGATCAACTAGCTTAGAGAATAGATTTATATCTACTTATTAGAAAGTTAATTTTCTAATATATAGTTATGGTAACAGCTTGAACATTGGTTGAATATGCTATGTGATGAGTTCAGTGATGTTTTTCTTTGTGTACTTAATGTTGGTTAAAGTGTGTTCTGATGTCAAGATATGGTTAATTTAGATTACACTATTGTTCGATTGTAAGCTATTATTTAGGATTATAATAACTTGGAAAGAAAATAAGACTTAACCCTACTTTTTAAAGTGTTCATTTAAGAGAACCTAATACCTAAGTGTTAAAAATGAAAATGAAACAAAGTAAAGTCTTGGCTAAAAGAGTAAATGAGTAAATTTTCTTATATTGCTTGGTAATTACTTAATAAGTGGTTAATGCATTCATAACATAGCATGAAAAAACCTACAGGTCGAATTTTCAAAACTTAAGAGTTTGCTAGGATAATTTCTATCTAAAGAACTGGGTTTTGTGCATATAGAACTATGTTAACCAATATTCTTAACCACATTTTGTAGTTAACGTTAGGCTAAAACGTTGCTAAGTTCTTGGATAACTTATTCAAATACTAGTAGTGTCGACTAATTGGACGAGTGTTAGGTTGGGTTAGGATATCAGTACCAATGCATATCATGTGAATGAGCATGGTATGCATTTGTCACGTTACTTTACTTAACTAGGCACATAACTAAATGTGAATTTGCTCTTACGAATATGTTATGCTTTATGTTTGTGTTGTTATTTATCTATTCACTCTCATTCAATAACAACAACTTGAGGGGATAAAATATTTTATCTTTAGGTTAAGAAGCTACAATAGGGCACCATCGACAGTGGGGGTAAACTTTTGAGACATTAGTGGAATAAGTTATTTTTGGAGAGGACTTTCCTAAGTTAGAGTATAATAGTGTCAAGGGTATGTTGCTATGAAAAGAAGAAGTTTGTAATTTTTGGTCTTTTGAATATGTAAATGTTATGCATTTTTGTAACCATAAAGTCCTAGAATGAACTCTAGTTGAAGCACCATTTATATGATAAATGGTAATATTTCAAAATGTATATGACATAAGCAAGTGATCATGTGTGATGTTATATCCAATGCCATGTCGGGATTTGATATCCTTTAGGTGGTACAAAGCAGTCTACAAGCTGAAAGGGTAAAGTCTTTACTTGGTGGTGGTTTTGCACCTATGTAACGAAACCAACGGGGACGTCAATTCTATAAAGGGGATGCATTGTAATACTCTATAAATATTCGCAAAAGGAACTTTAGCAATTGAGATGACTTTCAGTATAGCAACTTAGAGTTTATTAGAACTCCGAAATTAAGTATGCTCAATTAAGGAAATCTTAAGATTAGTGACCTCTTAGGAAGCTATTGTACTAGAGGATAAAATCGTGAGGTGTATCACACTAAAGTGAACAATACCTTTGTGGGATGAGTTCTGATCGAATCATTATAGAATAGGATCTCCATAAAGTAAATGATGGCATGACAAAATATATTAGCATGTTAATTAATTTCTCCATCTCCTAAAGATTTAGTAAAAATTTAAGGGAATAAAAAAAGCTAACCATTACACCTTGAAGAGGTAGAGTTGCAACAGCCTCACAATGTGAACCACCCTATGATAAAAACTAACCTCACAATTGATATCGTAAATTTAGTTTATACAAGGCAAACCCAACTCAACCACTTTGAAGGGTTCAACTTTGTATTTGCTTTCCATAAACTTTTCATTTTTAAAGATGATTATAGAAACAGAATTTTGTAACCAAAGCTTTCCAAGATATTTGAGTTGAGTCAAAAGTACTTAACAAAATATTCAAAATTTATAAGTATTTACAAGATTATGTTTGTATGGAAAATAAAAGCGAGTCTAAGAAGAGGTTTATAAAAGTCCATAGGTTTGCAAAACTTAATATATATGTTAGTAACAAAAAAATAGAGAGCCATTTAAGGAGACCATAGTAATTTTCTAAATAGTTAGTAAAATTGACGTTTAGGACACAACTTACCTAATTCTTCATAATCCTCACTTCCAAATCTCGCTTTCTATCTTTTGGAATAAGGTGGCATGCTTATAAGTCTACCCTAAGCCTACAAGATAACTATAGGGAATAAGCGACAATATGCTCGATAAATGAGATGGAGATAGAAGTATAGATTCGACACAACACACACAGTGTTTTCAACTAAGTTAGTTGAATGTAATGTATGTACAAGCAAATGCTATTACATAATATTATCTGGTCTGTTGTGAGATTGGAGAAATAACGCTTGCTTTAATCCGAGTTGAGGAGTTTGATGTTGAACACTTGTGAATCAAAGCTAACTAAGGCTTTTGTAATATCAAACACCCTCCTTCCGAAACTACTTTCGAACCATGACCTCCAATCTTGCCACAACCTCCTCTCCTATTACTTAATTAGATTAAAGGTGGGGAAAAGACAATTTCAGTTTCCTTAATGAGGGGCTTATGTTTGGCTTGAGAATCCTAATCGTTTCCCTTAGTAGGTTGTGATGCATGTTAAGTTAGAAGTTAAGCTAAGTTTAAGTTAATTCAATTTTAGGGTGATCAATCAATCCAAATAATCCAAACAAAGTAGTATACACAAAATAGCCATAATACGAAGCTGAGCTCCCCCAGCAATAATAAGGTAATATTCAAGCATATACATAGCACACGTATAAATAACACATTACAATCACAAACCAAAAGCATACCAAAGCCTCCGAGTACTTTGAAGTACTCTAAAATGTTGTTGAGCATTGGTCCTACTTACCTAACTATTGATGCTCGTTATCTTCACGTATCGCTCTTGTCTTCTTCTTCTATTATCCCTAAAATTTAATGTGACCTCTTCAATTTCCATCCAATATATGACATATGAGCTCATTTTGACATTGAAGAATGTTTTTCAGTTGAGTTAAGTGAGTTTTCTAAGGCATTTATTAGGTATTAATTAAATAGTGTAAGTTCTAACCTGGTATTTTAATGTAAGTTGCTATCTAGTAGGTTTCTAACCTAGGTTCTGACTCCGATAAATTCTTAGAGATCATAAGCAAGTGACTTGCTAACCTACTTTCCTACTCTGGGTGTTCTAATATTTAGTTTCAAACTATCTTCTGACTAAACTTCCGGCTACCATTATTATAGCACACATTAAGCTTTTTCCATCAGTTTACTTACTGATCTATTTTTTTACTTAGGTTCTAACCTAGCATTCTAATGTAGGTTCTATCAAAGAAGGTTCTAACTTAAATAAGGGTATAAAATTCACATACAAACCATTTGCTAACCTACCATTTGAATCTTGGTGTGATCAAAATATTTAATACCAAACTACACTCTAACCCAGTTTTTTACAGAGTTTCTTACCTTACCGTTACTTCTATACTTCACCACCTTACACTTAAATTAACTTACCATGAGTTATAAAACCATCACAAACCTATATTCACAGCATGACATCAACTCAATTATTATACCCATTTATTACACTCCTTGTCAAAGCTTCACATGTATATGTAATTTCTTAAGAAACCTTAGAGTTAAGCTTGCATGTTACTATTTTTCAACCTAGCCTTATAAGCACTTTATTGGAAACTTTAGATTATCCATTTTTAGTGGTTGCATGTTGATAAAAATTGATTTTAAACATATTTTTATGAAAGTTCATCAAAGCTTCTTATAAGAAAACACTTCCAACTTACTGTTTTTTGTGAAAACTAAATTTTCCAAAAATTCAACAATTAAATTTTAAAAATACAACCACATAGCATTAAAGTATAACATTTTAAGAGTTTACTCATAAAAATTCAAGTTAAAACTACATCAATTGGTTTTTCGAAAATATGATCGAAAATTGATTATCGGGATGTTTTTCTTAAGTACCCTATACTAACACTCAAAATTTTGACAATCTAATTTGAGATTTGAATTTCTCATGGAAAAATACTTCAAAAAACCAAGTTTCAAAATTTTTAAAGATTAATTCCTATTTTTGCTAAATTTTAGGTACCGATGTTTGATCGCCTACTATTATTAGGAGTTCCAACTACCGTAGGAAAATGGGTGGTTTTCAGCTAGATTTAAGTTAGCCCACTACTTTGGGTCGTGGTGGTGGCTCGTATCCAATTTCAATTGAAGGTAGAGAACCCATATAACCCTAGCTTACACCTATAACTTACCATGCCATTTTTCCTTACTCTTTCTCACCCATTCTTTCTCTCATAAACTTTCTCCATGTCTCTAACTGTTTAAACTTTGCAAAAGTGATGGATTGATATTTTTTATAAGAAAGCGTAATGTGTTCTACCTTTAATTTCTAACAGTACTTAGAAATTTCCATAGCTAGGTTTAAACTAATGGTATTTATTACCCTTGACTTGTCCATCTATAATTCTTAAGCTTGCCATGCCTTATGCAACATGTCATAGATTTTTTTTTTAATAATTTTTCCTTACTTTTATTTATTTATTTAGTGAATCTTGCATATTTCTAAATATTTTTAATAATTACAGATATATATAATTATATATTAATTATATCTGAGATGTACACATGACTTTTACATATTATTCTATACATTAATAATTTTAGTACTTATATAATTTATCTCTACAAGTTTGTTAATTAACTATGTCTAATCCACGTGTATTTTATACATATACAGTAGTTTAGTAAAGTTTTACTGTTTTAATTATATTTTTAATATTTTACTATATTTTCAAAATAAAAACCTACCCTAACTGAATCACCTTCCTGAACACCTTATATCAACTTCCTAGAAGATAATTGCGCAAGTATGAGTCTTACATTTCCACTATCCTTCATAAAAGTTTTGCCCTCAAAACTGAGATATCTTAAGCAATTATCTCGATATTTGGATCGGTTAAAGATATCTCATTGCCATTAATACCCTTGATGTTATAACTCATTTCCATATTTACTTTATGAGCTAACTTCTGCTTAAGTATTCGAGTCATCTCCCACTGGTTACTCGAATGTTATACTCTTGTAGATTCATATTCTTTCTAATTCACCAATTTTCTTGGTTGGTGTTAACATTGTACCAAAGTCATTACTATAATTTATCATTATTCTTTGTATCCCCTCCTACATCCTATTTTTTTTCCTATACCTTACTTTCCGATCTGATTATCTTGTATTAATGAGTTATTCATTCCTATGGTATTTCTATTAATTTTATGAATCTAAGGGTAATTGGATCGATTCAACCAAGTTCATTAGATTAATAGAGTTTTCTACACTCAATATTTAAGGTTCAAAAGTTAGTTGAATGATTTTATGAAAAGTTATTTTCTAAATAAGTTTCTGAATTAATTTTGAGTCTAAAGAATCCTAGGTTCTAATGAGGAGAATTTCTAATTCCATTTGTCAGTAGTTTTATAGTGTAAGGATTCTTACACATCAAAATTTCATTTATCTTGAGTATTATCCAAATCAAGTTCGTTATCTAGATTATATCTAATCTTCATGCTAAAAATTAGCCTTAGGTTTATTATCTCAGTATTAAGATTTAATGTCCAATTTCTTCTTCATCATAACTCTTGCTCATGTCACATTCATCTCTTATTTCAATCTATTAACCATGGTATTTGTATGCTTACTCATTAATAAAGTATAGTTTTTTATTGAGTAAGTATCTATCCATTGTCTTGAGAATCATCATTATCCTTATCTTTGCACTATTTAGCTTTATGTAGTAGTATAATATTTAATTAATACTTATCTTTACTTACCAATCAACTATATCCTTATAATATGAGCCTTTTACTTATTAAACTTCCATGAGAAATATTCAAGTCGTTTTGTTACTTTTGTATTATTTTCTCATTATGCATCTAACAGATTATTAGTTAAATTAATATGCTTAATTTCTTTCTCTTTTTATTGTGTCTATTACATTTCAAATCCTTTGATTAAGGAACCCTCTTACACTACCTCATAAGTTTAGTGTACCTAATTCATAGGCCATAAGGTTTCCTACTCCAACAACTATATTACTACCTTAACACTTACCCATCAATACATTATTTACCTTATTTCACATCTTATATTTTATTATACGAATTCAATATATTTAATATTTTATCTTCTATCAAAATTTCTACGCAACTTCTGCTTTAATCAAAATTCCAAGTTCAACCTATGGTCATTCATATCCAGATTGTTTCTTTTACAATTATTAAATTTGATTCATTCTTATCTTATTTGTGCTTCTCATTTTATGACTGTTGCATTATTGATTCAATCATAAATTTTATGTTTCCTATCACTAGCACAAATGTTAACAATAACCTTAACTCTTTTCTTTCTCAAGCTTATGAGATAATAGATGATTCGAACGAGCTAAACTTGACATGAATTGGTGAAAACTAATACAATCTTTGATCAAGTGGATTCATGAAACATTTTTGACTAATTTGACTCGAACTTGGTAGAACATGACATGACTCAAACAAAACAAAAACAGAAAACTCAATCATAGAGACTTGAGGACCAACGATTTGCCAATCCCTTTATGTTTACTTAGATGTGCCAATGCACATATGAGTAATATTATTTTAGAGGGTTTTAATTACATCTTATGTTACAATTATTGTTTCCCTCCCCCCTTATTGTAATATAGTTGGGTAAGGATTGTGGATGTACTTTAAGTTTCTTCAATTTTGATGTTGATTTCTTACCATAAGGACTAAATGTTAACCAAATGGTTATTTAGTAATTTTTTCATATATATGATATTAATAATATATTTCCTAGTCATACATAGTACAATTCTCTACTATTTATTTATGTTAGGTTTATATTGTTTACACTTATTATGTAAGTTAAGAAGAATAGATTTAATATTGACATAATTATATACTTGGATTATATTCAACAAAATAATTATATCACAAAGAAATACAAATTTAATCTATTTATGTTCAATGTCATTCATAATTCTTAGATATGCCCAATATATTATAACTTTGTCTTACTTAAGCTAGCAAATTTACTTATATAGCCATTCTATGTTAAGAGTCAAATACACAATAAATCATAAAAGTGTTTCTAGAGATCAAATATGTCACTATAAATCAAAAAAATTCCTAAGTCACACCAAAACTATTAACCTTATCATGTTAAACAACAATTATGTTCGGTCAAGCTTTATATTCCAAATTCATCCACTTTATAACACTAACCATATAATCATTATAATCAATGTAGATTACTTTTTCTTTATTAAAATCTAATTCTTTTTGTTTTTTAACTTTCAACCTTACTTTTAGTTTTTAAATTTATATCTAGTAGCATACTCTTGAAAATTATTGGAATATCCCTAACTTTATATATTTCTTCCCTAACATCTATATTATTGTTATTGATAATGAGTTATTCATTCAAATTTACCTCTCAATTTTCTGATTCAGGTTTTGTCTTATCTTTAGATTCAACTTTACACTTTATAATCTTAATAAATCTCCATATTTTGGTTTACATTTTAACATTTTCCTTTCAAAGTAGTTAATACCTAACTCCAAATACTCCTTTTGATTTTTAGATTAAGGAAACCAAGTCAAAATTTCTTCTACTCAATTATGTATACTTTGGACCATTTCAATTTAGTCATCATTTCTAACCATTTCCATTTCAATTCAGTACAACCAACAATTACTGGTAACTTGCATTATTTATATACACTTATAATATTAATTAACCTACCTTCATGTATATTGATGTACTTATATTGGTACAAGCATTTTAATATATACAATATAAACGCATACATAATCAATGTAAAGAGTCGGTGTTTAACATATCTATCGCATAAGAAGCAAATACAAGTGTATAGATTTCTTAATTATATTATGCACTTATGCATTATAATGTACTTTAGTATAGCACTTATTATTCTTATATATATATTTATATTAATGACAATCATCAAACTTATATGTTTTATAACCATTCTGAACACTTATATTTTAGGGTTATAACCTAACACTTAATAAATTAAAATATGTATTTCACTTTCAGACAAATTTTAAAAAAAATCTCGATTAATCATGCATATATTTTGTCCCTAAAAGGGAATATACACTTGTGTTATAATAATCTCAAGAAATGTTACATTAAAGCATAAATCTCTTTAATAACCGGTTAACTAACCCCGTTTATATGTCATCTATATTTTGGAAAGGATATAGCACTTAAATAATTTCACAAAATGACCAATGCATATTTAAGAAATCATATGGTTTAGTATTTCCAGTTTATATTAGTCACAGTAATAGGTTATATATAATTTCTAAAGAACCTTCATTCAGACTATCAATATTGAATCCTTTACTTATAAGCAAGATCAAAGTAAAGTGCTAGTATTGATATATAAGTATACTACTATCTTAGTATCATTTACACTCTTCTAAACTAATAACAGTTGACACACTATATACTTTATTTTCATTAAATATCATTATTGAGAACTATCATTTAAAGGTTATTGTAATTTTCCTTTACTATTTAATCTCATTTATGCATCTCATTATCATCTACTTAACCCCTTGAGTCAAATTCTACAGCACTTCTAAGTTAGATCATGCCTTATGAATTATCTCAAGCTCACCCCCAACACTTCTAAGTTAGATAATGCATCTTATCTTTTTCAGATATGTAGGTAGTAAATATAAACCTATACTAAAAATCTTTTACGACCCATTCACACCCATTCTTAGTGTTTGCTTACCATGTTTAGCTGATTTTATTTACGACGCTTCAAAATAAATATTTAAGAATTACACTTTAAGCAATTCCTTAAGGATAATACTTTAATATCAACTCAAAACTATTATACCCCCAAGAGGTGGAGTCACAACAACCTTGCCGTGTGACCCACCTTAGGATAAAAACTAACCTTACAGCTACTATCATAAAACTAGTTCACACAAAACGAACCCAACTCAACTGTTTTGAAGCGTTCAACTCTATATTTGCTTGCCATAAACTTGTGGTATCATTTTTAAAGATGATTATAGAAACAAAATTTTGTAACCATAGCTTTCCACGATAATTGAGTTGAGTTAGAAATACTCAACAAAATATTCAAAATTTACAAGATTATGTTTGTATGGAAAACAAAAACGAGTCTAAGAAGGGGTTTATAAAAGTTTATAAGTTTACAAAACTTAATATACATTTTAGTAGTGAAAAAATAGGGAGCTACATAAATAAACCATAGTAGTTTTTTGAATAGTTAATAAAATTGGTGTTCAAGACATAGTTTAGCTAATTCTTCATAATCTTCACTCTCAATCTCACTTTCTATCTTCTAGAATTAGGTGGCATGCTTGTAAGCCCACCTTAAAACTGCAAGACAATTATAAGAGAATAAGCGACAACATACTTAGTAAGTAGGACGTAAATAGAAGTGTGAATTTAGCACAACACAAGCAGTGTTTTCAATTAAGTTAGTCGAATGCAATGCATATATAAGTAAATGCCATTATATAACGTTATTCAACCTATCGTACTCTTAGAGAAATAATGTCTACTCTAATCCAAGTTGAGGAGTTTGACACCATGCACTTATGAATTGAAGCCAAACCGGAGCTTGTGCAATAGAAAACACCATTATCTTGAAACCACTTTTGAACCGCAGCCTCTAATCTTATTGTAACCTTCTCTTCTATCACTTAGCTAGATTAAGAGTAGGGAAAGGACAATTTCAGTTATCCTCAATAAAGGGGTCTGTGTTCGACCCGAGAATACTAGTGGTTTCCCCTAATGAGTTGTGATACATATCGGATTAAAAGTTAGGCTGAGTTTAAGTTAATTCAATTTTAGGGTGATCAACCAATTCAGACAATCCAAACAAAGCAGTATACATAAAATAACCATAATACGAAGCTCAACTCCCCCAATAGCGACAAGACAATATTCAGGCACATGCACAGTACACACATAAACAACCACATTACAATCACAAGTAAAAGCATTCCAAAGCCTCTAAGTACTTTGAAATACTCCAAAATGTTGCTAAGCATTAATCCCATTTACCTGAATGTTAATGCTCGTTATCTTCGTGTGTCGCTCTCGTTTTTTTCTATTATCCTTAAAATTTAATCTAACCTCTTTAGTTTCCATTCGATACATAACATATGAGCTCATTTTGACATTTAAGCATGTTATTCAATTGAGTTAAGTGAGTTTTCGAAGGCATTTATTAAGTATTAATTAAGTAGTATAAGTTGTAACCAAGGTTCCGACTTAGTATTTTAACATACATTGCCGCCTAGTAAGTTTTTAACCTAAGTTCTAGCTCCAATAAATTCTTAAAGGTTAAAAATAGGTGACTTTCTAACCAACTCTCTAGCTTTGGATGTTCTAATATTCAATTCCAAACTATCTTCTAAGCAAACTACTGGCTATTCTTATCATAGTACACGTTAAGCTATTTCCATCAAGCTACATTTTGACCAATTTTCTGACTTAAGTTCTAACCTAATATTCTAATGTAGGTTATTGTCAAGAAAGTTCTAACTTATGTTCTAACTCTAATAAGGGTATAGAATTCACATACAAACCATTTACTGATTTGCTATCTAACTCTTGATGTGATCAAAATATTCAATACTAGACGGCATTCTGATCTAGTTTCTGACCTTGCTGTTACTTCTATACTTCACTACCTTACACTTAAATTCAACTTTTCTTAAGTTATAAAATCATCAGAAACCTATATTCATAGCATGATATTAACTCAATTACTATATCCATTTATTACTCTCTTTGTTAAAGCTTCACATGTATAGGTAATTTCTTAAGAAATCTTAGAGTTAAGCTTCCATGTTACTATTTTTCAAACTAACCTTGTAAACACTCTACTGGAAACTTTAGATTATTTATTTTCAACTTTTGCATGTTGACAAAATTGATTTTAAACATATTTTTATGAAAGTTCATCAAAGCTTTTTTTCTAAGAAAACACTTATAGCTTACCTTTTTTGTGAAAACTAAAATTTCCAAAATTTAACGATTAAATTTTAAAAATCTTACTACATAGCATCAAAGTATGACATTTTAAGAGTCTACTCATAAAAATTCAAGTCAAAATTACATCAATTGGCTTTTCAAAAATACAATCGAAAATTGATCATCGATACATTTTTATTAAGGATCCTATACTAGCACTCAAAATTTTGAAAATCTGGTTTGAGATTTGAATTTCTCATATACAAATAATTAGAAAAACTAAGTTTCAAAATTTTTGAAGATTGTTTGCTATTTTTACTAAATTAGCTCTAGCCACCTTCGGGAAATGGGTGGTTGTTGGCAAGATTTGGTGTAGCCTACTTCTTTAAGCGATAGTAGTTTTCCATTTTTAGTTGAAGGTGGAGAACCTGTATAACTTTAGCTTACACTTATCACTTTCTATGGTATTTTTCCTTATCCTTTCTCGTCCATTCTTTCTCTTATAAATTTTCTCTAAGTTTTTAACTGTCTAAACTTTGCAAAAGTTGTACATTGATATTTTTTATAAGCAAGTGTAATGTGTTCTACCTTTAATTTCCAACAACACTTGGAAATTTCCATAGCTAGGTATCTAACTAATGGTATTTATTACCCTTGACTTGTCCATCCATAATTCCTAAGCTTGCCATGCCTTATTCAACATGTTATGTATTTTTTTTAATAATTTTTACTTATTTATTTAGTAAATTTTGCACATTTTTTGGTATTTTTAATAATTACGAGTACATATACTTATATATTAATTATATCTGAGATATACACGTGATTTTAACATAGTATTTGATTTATATTAATAATTTTATTATTCATATAATTTATCTCTAGAATTTTGTTAATTAACTATGTTTAATCCATGCATTTTTTATACATATACAATAGTATAGTAAAGTTTCACTATTTTAATTATATTTTTAATATTTTATTATATTTTCAAAATCTAAGTTTAAGGGGATTTATTGACTAATATTAATAATCTTTTTATAAGTTTCTAACCTAATTGGATTACCTTTCTAAACGCCCTAAATTAACCATCTAGAACTTAGTCGCACAAATATGGGGCTTATACTAACTAAAATTCGATTTTTTAAGTAGGTTACAAATGATAAGAATGCACAAATTTATAGTGTTAAAAAATCATAAACCAAAATAATAAAAAGAATCGCTAGTAGAATGCACCATTAAAATTAAAATATTGTTTTTCCCTTATCGATTGCAATAGTATAAAAGGAAGTTGAGGCAACTTAAATATAGGTAAGAATTATAACAAAGGAGATCAATATTTAGGAATATATTCAAATAAAGGATCAACATTTTTAAAAGTTTAAATAAGAGATCAAGTTTCATGAAGTGGTTCAAATGATAGATCAACATTTTGAAAAGTTCAAATAAGAGATTAATGTTTCATAAAGTGATTCAAACAATTTTACAAATTAGTTATTATGAATCCTATATTTGAACCGCTTTGTAAAATGTTGATCTCTTATTTGAATATTTTGAAACATTGAATTTATCCTTAAACATTGATCTCTTCATGTAATTCTCCTTCAAATAGATACAATCAATACCTTGAAAACCCTAATCTTAACCGTAGATAATTAGATATACTCTTAGCCATTACACTTCTCTCTTCTTTTTTACTCATTTACTGGTTAGATAGAGAAGAAGAGTATGCGAAGCATGAGATTATTGAATGAAAAAATCAAAACTAAAATGAAGTTGAATTAAAAATATTGACTATTAAAGAAGGAATTACTTACCAAACCCATATGAGAACACTATATTCTATTCTTCATTTTAGAATTCCATCATGTTGAAAAGAGCACTACATAGGAAGGAAAAGAAAGAACAATTGAGAAGATTTGGGTTGACATGTAATTTGTAGGATACTTTGTTTAAATTTGTCAAAAAAAAAAAGAAGGTGAAAAGTGAGAAGTAAGGAAATTGGGTAAGAGAAAACAAAGAGAATGAATGTGGAAGAAAATGTGTTTTAAGGGAAAAAAAATAGTGAAATTGACTAATTTTACTATGTACATATGTAATTTTCTTAATTCAAATGGATTTTATTGGTAGGTAATGATTAAATTGGAACACCAAAGAAGTCATTTTGAGGGAAAGTTGGTACATTAATAAAAAGTGGGTAAGTCGCTTTAATAATAATAATATATAGACAAAATACTAAATTAAATGTAAATAAATGTGATTGTTATTATAATTAATAATCATGATAATGTAAATATAACAATTATTGTGATAAATGTAAATGATATTATGGATAACAATAACCATTTTCAACGTAAAGAGTGAGTTAAGGTAATTGATCTTTATAACTCTAACAAAATAACATATGTAAAACTACAAATAATAAATGATATGAAATACTAATATTATAAAAGGGCAATTTGGAATAATGGGAAAAGACACCAAAAGCCCTCAATATATATATTTATATGAGATAAATATAAGTCCTTGAAGTGTTATTATCTTTTTTTTAAAACTTAAATGTATGAACTCTTAACTTTATGTATTTTAGGAATACTATCAAAAGCATTACCTAAACTTTTGGTACATTTTAATTTTATACATTATAATTGAAGTTGTTAAATATCATATCCAATTAAGTCTTTATTATAAAAGTTAATGGATCTCCAAAAGTGAAAGCATACATTGTTTAGAACATAGTTCAAAGCATACTTTATCATAAAAACCTTTGCTTTGTGAACATTTAAAATAAGGTGTACACTTGCATGCATACTGGTTAGGCTAAATCAAGTGTAACCAATAAATTATATGTCTTCACCCCAAGATAGTCACTTAGTCTAGTTTCTACTTCTATTTTACTAGTGATCATTTAATTACCAATTTTTGTTTCTAAGGAGGTGTTGATTACCTCCTATTTATGAGTACTCTTATCTTAATTTCTAAGACAAAATTTAAAAATACCTTCTCCCCTCTCATTCCTCTCTTTATTTCTATTAGGCTTTTGTGAGTAAAGCTCTTATCTTTTTCCTATTTACTACTTTCCTTGTCCTTTGTGATATACGTGAAGTAAAAGAGCTTGTGGCTACTTGAGTTAATAGATACTAGACACCTTTAGATGAGAGATGAAAAGTGGAAAATGCTAGTATTGTTGAGGTTAGATCTAGAATAAGAAGGGGTTAAGGATTGAGAAAGTTAAATCAGGATCGAATTTAAGTGGAATTAGGGTTAATAAAAATATTGGTATGTAATTTATATTTATTTATAAATTAATAAGGTTTTCTACATTCTTGAGTCTAAAAATTAAGAGAATTTTATGGTTTACTTTTTGTTTTTCTTAACTCTATATTTATTTTCTTAATAAATTATTGCAATCTCTTTTAAAAAAAAAAAAAAAAACATAGAAAATAATACATTTCAACTTGAAAAATCTCTACAAGAACTAGGTTGGACTAGCTAAGTCAACTAGTTGAGTTAAATCAAGACAACTATCATTGAGGATCAAAAAGGTGTCTTAAATTGGTTTTATGATTGGATTAGGTCGAACTAAGTTAGGCTAATTAGGTTAACTTAAATTTGATAGTATTGAAAAATTCCTTGACCACAGGTAGAAACGAATGATAGAAGGTCAATTAGCTTTTGCTAAACAAGTTTCAAGTCTTTGTTAGGCACATAATTTTTCCAACAATCTTAAGGAATAGGGAGTTCACAAATGCACTATGAAAAACCAACAATGTTTATGGCTCATATTACCCGTAATAATTGAAAATTTTGTAATAAAGTAAATAAATTAAAGGCAATGTTATTTTGGAGAATGTTTAAATGAGTGGACAATTTGATCAATCCTAGCATAAAAAGGCATATGCCTTTTAGAATTTGAACCTATACGTTGTTTTATTTCTCCTTTTCTTTTCCCTCTTATGGCTTAACGTATCCTTACCAAAACACAACAGTTTCATCCCCTCTCTCGCATTAAGCGCAAGATTGTAGTGGTAAGTGGAAAATTCTCTAAAATCTTTGAAGTTTTGTGTTTAAATTATGTAAATCTCATGGAGGACTCCTTAATGTAATAGTAGGAGACCAAAGAGTGGAAGAGTTTTATGATTTCGACTGTTTAGAAGCTTAATCTTGCAGTAAGCGTGATGAGTACCGATGTCTAGTGTTGTTACTATTGTTAAAATGTAAAACTAAGTCTAAATGTTAGATTGTTAAACGAACTTGTGGAATAAACTGAAGTTTGGTGAAGAATCGAATAAGGAGATTCAAGGCAATAAGTAAGTATTAATCTTTCTAGTTAAATTATGGTTTTCATGCTAAAGTTGTTGTATTATGGAATTAAAAGTTGGGAATATTGTTGGTAGGAAAGGAATTGATGGTTTGAAGATTGTAATGTATGAATCTTTGAAGGAGACAATGGAAGTTGAGAATCCTATAATTGGTTGTGAGAGAAGAATTCTACAGTTCTATAGAATTTAGAACTACTGACCGATCGGTAGTTAACCTAATGATCGATCGATGGGAGAAGTTGTACTACTAATCAATTGGTAAGCTAGATGGTGATCAATCAGTACGGTAATTCTCAAGAACAGAAAGTTCTGACTTGTTTCATCTCCTAGCGATCAATCGGTAGCACTTTCACCAATCAATTAATAGGTAGCAAAGCATGTACAGAAAGTCCAAAACTCTCACACCTTATAACCTTCAACCTTCACTTAATTTTAACACCGTTCTTAGTCTGTACACAAACCAAAAACACTTTGTAACAACTTTTAGCCAATGGATCAAACTTATCTTTAGAACTTAAATGTTAGAAAGAGATAAAGGGTAGAGTTTGCAACTAATATGATTGGACTTAAGCCCAAAACTTAGTATCTTATTTGATGTCACGAGTAAGAAGTGAAGCTAGATCAAATTTTGTTAAATTGCTCATATCAGATACAAGGTTACATGTTTGTCGTTTTATGCTTACTAGTTATAGGATTGAAAATAACCTTAATTACATTCGACCATTAATAATGGTTGTGTTAGTTGTGATTGGCTGGGTTTAAGGGTCCAAAAGTACTGGTGATCTTAGGGTAGCACTTAAGAATTAACAAGTGGCATCGTCTTGTGTGGAGTTGCTTACCAAGTCGATCTAGTTATGTTTTAAGTTGTTAATGGCTTAAAGTATTAGAGAATACCCAACACCAAATATATATATATATATATTGTATATGATACTTATATAACTCAGGATCATGAGTTACCCTAAGCTTTGGGACATTAAAGCTGTGTTGCGTACATGACTTAAATCAAGATAATAACTGGTTGTTAATAATATGTTTACATTACTTTCGTACTAGAAAAATTTTGTTTACCTTTTGAAGACCCTTGTTTTTTTTAGATATAGGTAATGTAGAAGATGAAGAACTTTATGATGACTTAGGGTATAACTTGGTGTATCACCTAGATGGTGGAGATGACTAGACTTACTATGAGGAGTAATAGGAGGGATTTGTTAGTGAAAATTGGTGTTCTAACTTTGTAGTGAAGTAAGAGATATGAACTCCTTTGCTAGTTGTTAGTTTTGATTGTTATGTTAGATGATGATGTATTAGGAGCACATAAGACTCCAAAATTGGTTTGATGTGTTTTTGTTGACCAAATGAGTGCCAAATACTCCTATGTTAGTTATGGTGTGTTTCATATAATGATGTAAGACGTAACTTATATAACCCTCAAGATATGATTTGAAAATTATGTTATAATAATTTGCTTTATGGTTTGTTTATTAAATGTCATTGAGGTTATTAGTAGGTTTTGAGCCTTCACATGTCAGTACCTCGGTATTGACACATAGCAAACTATAGCAATTTGGATTTCAAAGCGTTACACTATCGTACCTCCTATTGCTTATATCACCTATATTCAACTACCTCGAGCCATATCTATGCTGTCTAACTCTAACATGTCCTGTACCAAGCCATTTCCTGATATCTCTGAAGTCCAAGTATTCGACAGCAACAACACCAAATGATGATAAGAAAGGGTGTCTTCCATTATGGCATTCATGGTGTTGCCTATGCTTTGACTAAATCGAAACCAAATCTCGATGATTCCAACGAAATCGAACTATGGTTGCATATTAACACCATATATAGGAATATCATCATTAGCATGTTATCCAATCAATTGCTTGATATTTTTGTTATATATAACGAAGCAAATGAAATGTGGGATTTGATGGTATACAATACGCAATTTCTATTGCTAACAGATGCTAAGGAAGTTAGGACTATGATCAATGAGGTACAATAAACTACTTTTAGACATGAAGGCTTGAAACATTATGTTGGGAAAAGAGTTTTAGGAACCCAATTTTTGAAAATTTTAAGAATTTT
This sequence comes from Lumnitzera littorea, assembly GCA_024138015.1. NCBI lineage: Eukaryota > Viridiplantae > Streptophyta > Magnoliopsida > Myrtales > Combretaceae > Lumnitzera > Lumnitzera littorea. Next base: position 96,736,455 of record JAMXBB010000010.1, read on the forward strand.
AGTTTAGAATAGTTCCCGTAATTGAAAAGGAAAAAAGAAAAGTTTAAAAATCAATCATTACCCAAAAAAAAGTTGAAAAATAAAGAAAATAAGAAAACCCAAACAGATAGTGAAAAGAAAAAACGGAAAAAGAAAGTTCAGAAAAAGAAGAAACAAAAATGAAAAAAACAGTAAAATAATAAAAAGCAGAGAGGAACACGATTTTTCGGGTGCGAAGTACAAGTTATATATTTACTCTGAATGACTAGTTTCGCTAAACTTTAATAAGAGTAAGTGTATATATATATATATATATATATATATATATATATATATTGCCATGTTATGAGAGTGCGTATATGTAAAAATATATTTCAGCAATTATATGCACGCATATATAATTTTGTAAATACAACTCATACATATAGTTATAATTCTATATACATATACATGTATGTATTATATTATATAACTTTCGAAGATACTGTAATATAGATGTAAATTGTACTATTTAAATCCTCATATACATACATATATATATATACATATATATAAATCTGACAAGTAATTTTAAATGGTTTATACATATAAGTATATAACCTATACATACACTAATGACTAAGGAATTTCATACACCAGCTGACACATGCTAACTATACATATATCTATTCGTACAATGTACATAAAATTATAAAAGTATTTAGAAAGTAATTATAATTTGTAAGATGAAATATAATTATACTTTTTTCCTGAAGAAACATTTCCTGTAAGTGACACTATTTATGTAAGTATACATGCGTTATTTAAGCAACAATATTTTTTAATATCTAAATAACATGCTTGTTATACCTATTTTTAAATAACTATACACATTGTTATATAAACTTTCGAAATGTTGTCATGTTGAGTTCTATAACTAAGCATAAAATTATAATTTGTGCACAAAAAACTATATATAAGCATGGGTGCAATAAAGCAATATAATTACAAAAGCTTTTGGAAAGTCGTTGATACATTGAATATGAAATAGAATTATGAATTTTAAAGGATTGCATCTATCTTATGTACCTAAATAATAAATATGTTTCTTTGCAGAAGTAATCAAAATATGTATAAGTAAACACATATATTAATTTTTGAATAATCACATATATTACGAACATAATTAACTATTATATAGATTATCTTATACATATAACTTGTGCATATTTACTATCATATATTTCTGATAAAATAGCATTTATATGTGTACATATATGTATATTATGAGTACTTATGTATGTTGTTATGGAAATATAAACTCCTTCGAAGACGCTATGTCAAATCAAGTTATAAATCACGTATATGCAGAATAAGTAAATATATATTACGTGTCTACAAACGTACACACACATTGGCTGAGAAAAGAAAACGCGCACACATGGAGGGAAGCGCTCTAAACGATCAGGATGGTGTTCGACCCCTCAAACACCTTGACAATATATCCCCATCTTATGGGGACCTTGGAGCTTCACTATAGCAATGTGACGACCAAAAGCACCCTACTCCTATTAGCACCCATCCTAGCGAAGCATAAGAGTTGGATTACATTTACAGTAATGAGATAATCCAAGAGCATGACGCAAGAAGGCCCTTCATTGGGCCATTGCATCAAGACCCACACTTTGCCTGATGAGATGAGATATGTCAGGCCTAGCTTAGTTGCTCAAGCTAAATGCAATTCCATTAGCCACAATTATAAATAAGACCTATCCCGATATTTGGATGAGATCTCATGATTTTTTTTCTAAAAACGTGAAGTTGATTTATATGCTTTCTATCGCATATATTAAGTTTTTCTTATTAGTCAAAGACTTACTAAAGTATTAAAATAGTTACGTTTGAAAAAATTTCAATACCTAGTTTGATGTATTTACTCCTTTATAAGCTCAAGCAAGCCAAATAAGAGTTAGACGGAAATTTACCACCACCAACTCCTTATATTTTATTTAAAATACCATCAATTGCAATAATTCAAAAACCTTATTAAATTATTAAAATATATGTATATATATATAAATCCATCTGCTTAGGAAACCGTTAGTATCTGTCTTAGATTATAATGAACTTTGACTTATACTAGGATTTTGTTAGACGATAGATGCTGCGGAAAAATGTGTAGCTCATGGTATAGTCTAATAGAAATTATCACTTAATTTCCATATTCTAATTTTAAAATTGTCGCTCTTATGGTAGTATAAGTACATATGTTAATGTATTATTGTTTTTATTATTGAATACATTCCATATTAGCGTTTTGATAATTCCGAAAAATTTATGAAGTGTTCTCATCTTACAAGATTTTATTGAATTTCGTTAGGAGACTCGAGTGTATAAACTAAAAGAGATAAAAAGGACAGCCTATAACACCGACGTCAAACTGTCGTCTGAACGTCCTAAGAGGACAAACTTCAACACCCGCCATTTTCGAAAAACATGGCTATAGCCTACAAGGCATTTTGCCCATTCAAGCTCCTAAATGTCTGTTCTCTCTACTGTCTTACCAAAAATAGGCTAAAGCGAAAGCAATTGCTACAATAATATTCACAACATTACACGTAAAAACAAATAAACGGAACATGTGTACATCGAATTACAGCCATAAACTTCACGAACAGCAAAAACTCAGTAATCCCATCTCCGAGAATTCCTCTCAATCCTTGTTTCCCTCTCAAATTTCATTCTCTTATAACCCTGCCTTCCATGTTCTTCCCAAAGCAGCTGGTGGTACTCCCTTCTTTAGAAAGAAGAGGAGGTTCCATATTAGCTCCATCGTCTAATTTTCTCGTGCTTCATCTGTTTTCCCTCTGCAATCCATTTTCAAGACGGCCGCATCCAACTCGTTCGTATCATTAAGATGGGTAAGTCGAACACCAGTTGGGTTCTTTCCGTGGCGGTTTTCACTGTTTTGGTAGCATTGGCGGCTGCTCATGATGACAGAAAAGCGCCAGGAGTGATCTATGATGGAAGATCATTGATAATTAATGGAAGGAGAGAGCTGCTCTTCTCGGGATCCATCCATTACCCCCGTAGCACACCCGAGGTGCGTAATGTTTTCCCAAGACTTCCAAATTTATTGCACCTATGTTTCTTTTAATCTTTTTATTTCTCATGGATGGTAATACGTTATGTGTTTTGTTGAATTATCGTGTTGGATCGGAAACAGATGTGGCCAGATCTCATCCAGAAGGCCAAAGATGGTGGCTTGAATGTGATCCAGACCTATGTTTTCTGGAATGCCCATGAACCTGTGGAGGGCAAGGTAAAAAAAAAAATTAAAAAAAATCTAGATTTCGCAATGCGTGTATTCGATTCTTCTTCTCTTGATTTTACAAGGACAACACTTACATACATATGTGTAACTCTTCATTTGTGTAGTTCAATTTCAAAGGAAATCTAGACTTGGTCAAGTTCATCAGGCTGATCGGAAAGAATAATATGTATGTCACCCTCAGGGTTGGGCCATTCATTCAAGCAGAATGGAATCATGGGTATAACTTCTTTTTTACTCCAAACAAGTCTTCATGAAATTTTCATACTATCTTCCTTTTTTCACTCTGTAATGATCTTTGTTTCTAATCGCAGAGGTCTTCCCTATTGGCTGAGAGAGAAGAAAGGTATCATCTTCCGTTCAGACAATGCTCCATTCAAGGTACTACTCCATTCGATTGTACTAATCGAATTTACAAATGATTATATTGATCTTGTTATTTATGCTAAGTTTACACTCTTTGTGATTTCAGTTCTACATGGAGAGGTATGTCAAGCGTATCATCGACATGATGCAAGAGAAGAAGCTATTTAAATCTCAAGGAGGCCCCATCGTCTTGGCTCAGGTACATATCATTCCACATAATCAATGGATTTCCATCTTATATTCATGGATTTTTCGATATATTGACATGTTTGCGCCTTCTTTTTTGTAGATTGAAAATGAATACAACCATGTCCAGCTTGCCTACAGAGAGTTGGGAGTGAGATATGTCCATTGGGCTGCTAACTTGGCTATCGGTTTGAAAACCGGAGTTCCATGGGTCATGTGCAAGCAATTGGATGCTCCTGATCCAGTGGTATGGAAGCTAAAATCTCGTTTCGATTTTCCTTTCTAGCTAGACTTGATTTTAATATCAATACTTCCCGGTGAATATCGGAAATAATGCACCCACTTTGCAATTGCAGATCAATAGCTGCAATGGCAGGCATTGTGGAGATACCTTCCCAGGACCAAACAAACCCTACAAGCCTGCGATCTGGACTGAGAACTGGACTGCTCAATATAGAGTATTTGGAGATCCACCATCTCAGAGAGCAGCAGAAGATATTTCCTTCTCCGTGGCTCGTTTCTTTGCCAAGAATGGATCTCTTGCCAACTATTACATGGTAACAAAACAGTTTGGATTCCCATAATCGAGTCCAACTACTAAATCAATCAGATTTCTTGAATCAATCTTACTGCTATACGTGCAGTACCATGGAGGAACAAACTTCGGAAGAACAAGTGCCGTCTTCACTACAACTCGCTACTATGATGAAGCTCCTCTTGATGAGTATGGTAAGAATTAGAACGTTAAACGACCAGCCTTGCTCCAATGTCTAATCGGTTTTCAGCCATATCTATCCGTCCCATTGATGATATGTGGTTTAAATCTGCCAATTTGCAGGATTACCAAGGGAGCCTAAATGGGGTCACTTGAGGGATCTCCACAAAGCTCTAAGGCTAAGCCAGAGGCCGTTGTTGAAGGGAACTCCAACTGTTCAACGTATGTCAGCCGATTTAGAGGTACATTGAACAACTCAATTTTAAAAAGCTACAAATTCGTCATATTTTCATCAGAAGGAGAAAAAGTAGATGGATGGGTTAACAAGCTGTTTTATGCAGGCAATCATGTTCGAGGTTCCCGGGACTCCAACTTGCGCTGCATTCTTGACCAACAACCACACCGAATTGAATCAGGTGATTACCTTCAGGGGCCAAAAGTACAACCTGCCAGCGCGTTCCATTAGCATCCTCCCTGATTGCAAGACTGTGGTTTACAATACTGATACCGTAAGCCTTCTCATCATGTGTTATATTCTACCTTTATATCTGCAAGAACCCAAACCGATACAAATCTGTCCTGGATTGCTTGTTTAAGAGGCTTCTTCTTCATCATAACAGATTGTGGCACAACACAATAAAAGGGAGTTCATAAGATCTAAGGTCACTGACCAGCTTAAATGGGAAATGTCCCGGGAAGTCATCCCTGATTCCAGCAAGGTGCCAAGGAAGGATAAGATTCCAGCTGAACTCTACAGCTTGAATAAGGATACCACAGATTACGCGTGGTACACCACAAGGTATATGCACTCTGTTTTCAACATGGTCATTAGACGTTTTGACGAAAAAGGAATATTTAGATAATCCTAAAAACCGAGCATCTAACCAACTTTTATAAATTTTTGGCTACAGCTTTGTTCTTGGTCCCCATGACATCTCGCGCAAAAAAAAGGTGCAGCCAGTTTTGAGGGTTGCAAGTCTTGGCCATGCCATGCTTGCCTTTGTAAATGGCAAATTTGTTGGTAATAAATCTCAACCCTTGAGGCCGCATGCTCTTGTTATTTGAATGCTGGATCGCAATGATTTAACTAACTTAGAGATAAATGGAAATGAATTTCAGGAGCTGGCCATGGTAGCCATGTCGAAAAGAGCTTCATCTTCCAGCAAACCATTCCCAACTTGAAACCTGGAGTCAATCATGTCACACTGATGGGAATACTTGTTGGATTACCCGTAAGAATGTAGCATCATACTTACGATAGCACATCCAACCAAAAAGAAAAAGAAAAAAAGAAGGAAAGGAAAAGAAAAGGAAAGAAACTAATCTTCAGGTCCATACTAATAGGTGTGCTTTCTTTTTTACAGGATAGTGGAGCTTATATGGAACATAGATACGCTGGACCTCGTTTGGTGACAATCCTTGGCTTGAACACTGGTACTATTGATCTCACCGTCAATGGCTGGGGCCATCAAGTTGGTACCGATGGTGAGAAGCTCCAACTTTACACTGAGGAGGGATCTGAAAAGGTAAAATGGACAAAGCCCAGTGTACCAGGAGCTCCTGTTACATGGTACAAGGTAATGAATGGAGAATTTCCAAAGCAGAGGATACTTGATGTTTACGAAAAAAAAAAAAAAAGAGAGAGCAATTTATTGACATCCTATGTGACTGTTTTCAGGCAACGTTTGATGCTCCTGAAGGAAAAGACCCGGTTACTATCCGGCTGCCTAAGCTAGGCAAAGGAATGGTTTGGGTGAATGGCAGAAGCATTGGCCGCTACTGGAACTCATACCTTTCTCCCCTTGGAGAGCCATCTCAGAAAGAGTAAGCAAAAGGGTTGCTATTAGCATTATCAACTTGTTGCAACTCAACGCGTTTGAAGGGGGAAAAATGCTGAAATTTCCAATTTTCTTATCTATGTCTTGGCAGGTACCATATCCCAAGATCCTTCATCAAGCCAAAGGATAACTTCTTGGTCATTTTCGATGAAGAGGGCGGTGACATTCAGCCAACCGAGATCCTAACCGTCCATAGGGACGTAATCTGCAGCTACATTAGTGAAGCCCAAACTCCCTCAGTTAAATCATGGGAAAGAAAGGACAACGAAATCAACTCTCTCGTCGATGTCGGGAATCCAGTTGCTAGCTTGAAATGTCCCCAAGGCAAGAAGATTTTTGCCATCGAGTTTGCCAGCTTTGGTAACCCAGTTGGCACCTGTGGAGCCTACACTCTCGGAAACTGCGACTCCCCTGCCGTGAAGAAGGTGGTTGAACAGGTAAAAATTATTAGTTTCCATATTACTAAAATCGCATGATCACACCAACAACATGAATTCCTAACTTGGGGCTGTTTTATATTAAATCTTTCCAGAGGTGCTTGGGGAAGATTAGCTGCAAGGTCCCAGTTGCTCGAAACTTCTTGGACGCCAAGCCTGATGCTTGCCCTAAACTTTCCAAGACTTTGGCTATCCAGGCTAGATGTCGCCCTTAGAAGAAGCACCAGAGAAAATCGGACAAAAACAAATGTTTCGTGTAATCGTGGTCTTAAATGGGAAATCAATATGGATTTATGGTTCTACAATTCTTCTTTACTCTTGTGCATATTTCCAATCAAGTGATGAGTTTATTTGTTTATCTTTTATCCTGTTCCTCCTTCTCCTTCTTCTGTAAATGAGAAATCAGTATGAATTTATGGTTCTACAATTCTTTTTTACTCTTGTGCATATTTCCAATCAACTGATAAGTTTATTGGTTTATCTTTTATCCTGTTACTCCTCCTCCTTCTTCTGTCCATTTATCTCTGATTCACATTATCCGGAAATTAGAGAAGAGAAAATGTAAAGCACATTATATAAATAATGGCATATTACTTTCCAATAATAATAATCGTAATAAATAATCATAATTATCTACAAAGAAATGCGTATAGATTGAAATTGTTGGAATGGTCATAACTATTCTATAATTGTAGCATCCTAAAAATTTCGAAAAACTATTTTGTAAACGATAAGAAATAAGCATAACTATAAGTACTTCTAGGCTACAGTTCCGACCAAGACATTTTTTCAACTTTAATTTTTTCAAGACTTTAGAAAGGTTAATTATAAAAATTTAGAATATTTTAAGAAACTGCCATTGAAAAAGGAAAACAAAAAAATGTCGAAATATTAAAAATAAGCTACACAAGTGTGTACTTAATATAATGACTTCATTTATTCCGCTATAAGTCGGTATTAAAAATTGATACGATATTTTAAAATGAAAATAATTAGATATGATATATACTTTCTATAGTTTTCATATTAGTATTTTGTTATTTATACATATATGTGTTTTGTTTTAAAAGCATATAATAAGATATGTGCATATATACCATTGTGATTTTATACTTCTGAATTGATATGTTATATATATAGATAAATTCTAAACTTATATCGATATAATATTTTCAAACAATTATATATTGTAATAAGAGTATGGGTATTTTTAAAATGATATAACGTATATTTATATGTTTTCAAATAATTTTGTAATTTTATTTACTATTTAAACACATAAGTATGATTTTTGTAAGAAGTATATAATAGTCCTTATATGCATAGACTTGGGCATCGGATCAAATCGGTCCTAAATCGCCAATTCACCGTATTCACAGGTTGATGACATGGTAAACCGTGACCGGCCAATGAACTAGCGGTTTCAAGGCCTTTGAATTGATTTTTTTTTTAATATTTAATTTTTTCTATTATTTTTTTAAATACATTAATAATTTCTAATAATGTAATATCTTTTCTCTTTTTTTTAAGCATACTAATTCATTAATAATTTTTAATTTTTTTATTAATTTTCAACTTAATCTGATTTCAACTTTTTTTTATTTTTTTCCCTCAAATTTTATTTTTTTCTCATATTCAAGTCTTTAACATTTGATAAATTTCACAAAAAGGACTTACATTAACTGAAATTGAATTTTTTATCTATCCTTAACGCAAGATTAACTTATAATTAGTCATTTATCATTAGTTTAATGATATTATTTTTAAAAAACTGTCATTCATTATTACAAATAAAGTAGTTTTGATATATAATAACTTATTAAATATTATTCGATTATTTTTTCTGGCTCAATAGTCTTTCTTTTCTCTTTCTCTTTCTTTTTTTTTTTGCTTTTTAAGAGGGTGAACCAGTTAGGCCTGCCAGTTTACGATCTGTTGGTTCAAGCAATTCCGCCTAGGTGAATCACCTGAATCGTTAAAGCCCAGCAATTCAACCCAATTATTACTGAATCGGACCGATTCATGGTTCGGAACTAGCTCTTACCCAAATCTATATATAAGCTACTTTTATTTGTGTCAATTGATCTTTAATATCCATTTCAAGTATTTATATGAAAAGTATCTTTGTATCGTTTATGATTATACTTTGAATTCAACATTAACTACTTTTCACATCTTTTGACAAAGATATATGTATAATATTGATTTGAATAGTGTTTTACGTATAAACTACATTATATATATTGGTACAGTAGTTGGTGTCATGACCTTGACATATGTTTTATTACACATAAATGCCAATAAATACTGTTTTATGTAGAAACTATAACTTTGTATGCAACACTTCACAACTCTTTCAAAACTTTTATTACTATGTGTACGAAAATATTTAAATAACTACAACAAGGATGTTATATAGGTATATAATAATAGGTAAATGTCGTATTTGATATATATAAACTTTACCCATTTTTGTAATTAATTACTTGAAGTCTAAACACACTAATTTATTACCTATAAACTTTTTAAGTTTATTTATAATATTTGAATTAGATAATTAATTGAAAAAAAAGGAAAAAACTTAGCTCTAAGATAGTCATTGTTGCAAAAATGACATAGTTCAGGTTGTGAAAATGGGTAAAGTTTAACTACTAAGTTGATAATTTTAATTTGAGATAGTTATATTAAATATGGGCAAAGCGTTTCATATGTATTTATACATATATATATATGTGTATGTATAGATGCATAGACACATACATATATACATATATATATATAGGTATATAAAATGTCTCACTATACATATGTATATAAATAGTGTTTTATGTGAAAGCCATAATTTTATCTTTTGGTATGGTGTTAAGTGTTACGTATTACAACTTTCCAATAGTTTATATGAGTAGCTTAATATACGGTATGATATACAAAAGATATAAATATATGCTATCGCTTGCACAATGCACATGGTTTAATTATTTTCGCACTTGTATACATGCATAAAGGATTTGAATGTAACAACGCTTAATTCTGTACTTAACATTATAGTATTTTAGTAAGCTATATTATTTAACATATATGCACACGTCAAAAGCATACATGGACTTCCTATTTCTAAAATTTTGGGATCATAAAAGCCTTATGAATAATATTATAATAAACTAATACAAGATGACAAGGAGGTAAGATAAGTAGTAAAATTAATGTTTAGAGTACATACTAGGGATTAATAAGATATACTAAGTTGTATGTAAAGTTTCATTAAAAAACGATAAAAAATTTGTTTGACTTTCATTAAGATATACCTTTCTTTTGAAGTTTCTTGATGGATTTAGATTTTCTTAAAATTCTTAAAATTATGTCTTTTAAGATGATGTAATTGGGAATTTAACACACCATCTTTGACTTTTGACTCCTAAAATCATAACCCTAAACCATCGTACAGCACGTTATTATTTCTTTTTCACTTCTACACTCTCAATATTTCATCTCTCCGCTTCCATTTTCAATCTACCGCATCTCCCTCTATTCTCAACCAAATGCAATTTCGTAAATTCCATTACATTCCCGGAGTCGCTACTTGCTAGCATTGCAACGACCCTTTTTTTAATTACTTTTTTTTTTTTTGTAATGTTAATGATTTCCTTTGAAACAAAAAAAAAGAAAAATTCAGCATAATTTTCTCTCGAGATGTCTATGTTATCAGTTCTCTCTTCCACGTGAATTTATATACTACTGGGGACATCATTACGCGATTAAAACTCAAACAGCTGATACTAAAATGTAAGAGAACAAAATTTAAACTAAAAAGTAAAAAATAAAAAATATAGAAATCTTGCCTGTACTTTTTTTTCCCTAATTTCATATATTTAATGTTCATACTATCCATAGTTAATGGAAGGTGCCAGAAAGATAAAAGGCCTTAAGGTGGGCAGTCTAGTCTCAAATAGGAATACCAGCACAGCACGTGTAATGGTTATTAAATAAACTTCATAAATCTGCCACTGAACCTCTTTTTCTCCGTTTTACTTTTCGTCGTGTTTATTTTTCTTGTGGGTGTCCGAAACCGACGCATGCGAAGGGGAGTCCTAATCTTCGGAGGTAACCCACCGCGGGTAGGTAAAGCGAGTGTGCTGGGACATATCATGAGCCTTGTCCTACTCTTTAAGCACATAATTCACCTATGCTACCAACTTCTGAGTTGTGGGAAAAAAAAACAAAGGTTCTTCATTTTATTTAAAATATTAAATCAAGTCAATTATCAGCAGGTTCGGTTTGTGGCTAATTTGGGTATAGGATTAGATTCACAATGGAACTCATACCTAGATGGCTCGCCAAGAGTCTCGTTTATTGACCTGCAATCCATTAAGATTATTCGATCAATGCTTTCGAAATAGATATATAATTTTCAAGCAACAACTTTCTTTCTGTGGAACCACCTATTATATTATAGAATAAGTGTCAATGAGATGCTTAGAGCGAAAAAATATTTTTTTAACAATAAATCAGCTATGCAGTGGCTTCTCCACGACATAGGCGGAAAAAGTAGGAGGCCGCGGTGCATGTTTGTCTTGCCGAATAGGCATTTTTGGTATTATCTCAACATGTAAGATACTTTAATCTTTATGATTATCGATGAATTATATCATGTAATCATCTAGTAGATTTTAACTATAACCGGCGGTTTAAAACATCATTTTTATCATTTCTCATTGCTAATTATCATGGCTGAACACCACAAACACCATGAGTTATTTAGCCATAATTAGAACCTCCCATGCCCTAAAATTGAAGGTTTCTAGCAGTAGTGGAACAAAGACATTTGTAGGTGGTATACTTTCAACTTTTAACGATTTAGTATGAAAACATTTTATTTCTTACGTATCTGAATTTTTAATTTGATTGTAATTTGTTGTCTCTGTTAATAGAAAATTAATAACCGTTACATTTTATGCTTTAATTTTAATTGCATTTCATTTCTTTTATCTTTCAGTTTTAATGCATTTTAGAGTTTGATCACACGTTAATTTATAAAAAAAATTAGCTTTTAATTATTCTTAATTAATAAATATTTTGAAAATTAAAAAAAAAAATGTTTTTGTGCTACTAACTTTAACTTTACATAGCTTTTGCATGTAATGTCCAATTATTTATATCATTTGGAACCTTGTAATATGTACTTTTTAATTGAAAATAAGATTTACTACACATTATCGGATTGCTTGTACGACGTAAATTTTGTAATAGGGGGCGCACAAATAAGACGCAAATTTTCTAATCATCGAATTATACACTTCTACACAATATAATATTTGTTATGTTTCTTTCAATATTTCGACACTAAATTTTCAAACATTATAAATTGATAACTTGCTAATTATTTCAAATTATTCCTGCGTGTTAAACGTGACATAAGGGATGTAAGTTTTATGTTTAGTATACATTAGTTTAGTTGCGGATGCAAAAATGCAAATTCTATCTATATTTATCAATTGTTCTGCACGAAAAGGATAGCTGGTTGCGAATAAATAAGATTTCTCTGCAAGAACTTTTTTTTGTTAAAAATTAATGTGGTTTAGAAATGAGATGCAAAGTATCGACATTTCTTGATACGGAAGGGTTTCATATTCTAGAGCCGGGCTATTGACTAAAATAGAAGGCTAAGTGAAAGTTACAAAATTTTTATATATAAAAACATAATTAATATTTTTTTAAAAAGAAAAAAAGTTCCTTCACCAAATCTTTTTTCACCAAAACAAGCCAAGCCCTTTTTTTATTTTTTTATTTTCTCGTTTCTTTTTCCTCGAATAAGCTAAACACATCTGGTACAAACGTGAAAGTTTCTTCATTTACACTGGATTTAATTGCCAATCTAACTCCTATATACCCATTCAAGACAATCATGGCCTGCACTCATATGTCGATAAATGTTAGAATGATTTTATTATATAGACGGAGCAAATTAAGAATGATTCGTGATAAATCTTGCAGTTGCAATTTATAATAACAATTCTATTTTTTGTCAATGTTAATTGTACATTAGACATTAATTATGATTTGCAGAATAAGAACCATCGCAAAATGTTCTTCATTACAAATATATAGCGGTTTAAATGTGTAGAGTATATAGCAATAAAATACATTTTACATTAATCATTTTACACATTGTGAAAAATGTCTTTAATAGACAAGTTATTACAATGAGTATTTATTAAAACAAGAATTGCTATTTTTAAAATGGCACTACAATAATATGACAATATTGAAGCACCTGAATGTTAAAGTATGATGCACCACCCCCCCCCCCCCCCCAAACAAAAAAAAAAAAAAAAGATTATGGTCTTAAAAAATTATATAGACAATGTAAACCGTCTTATATTGTTATTTTTATTAGTCCGTTGGTTGCAGTGGCACTTTGGAAAAGAACAAGCAAGTTTTGTGTACATATATATATCAATAGAGAACCGGTAGTTGTAGGTTTTTTATTCTCCATTGGTACTCCATCATGCAAGAGAGAGGTAAACCAGTTGAAGAAAGAATGGAAGGATCTTCTAGAAAGAGTTCTGAGGGGATGTTGATACGGAAAAAGATGAGATACTCAACGTAGATGGTTGGAGTTGGTTTGCGGTTGATCTCGTACTATATTTAAAGATACCGCATCTGCCCTAGGAGTGTTAAAAGGAGCAAATTATCTAGGTAGATCAATCACACGTGTATATATAGGACTGTTTTAAAATATACAATTTTTTTGTACTGAACTAAAAGGTTAACCTCAAGATTGAGAAAGGGTTAAGAGGGTCAAAACTAAATCGAATTAGGATTAATGAAAAATTTATAATATAATTCATATTTATTTATTATATAATAAAAAATTATCTACATATGTCATAATTGAAACGATTTATTTTATGTTTTTCTTTATCTAAATTTATTTTTTTTAACAAATTTGTATATTTTCTAAAAAAAATACAAGAAAAAATAATATATTTTAATATGAAAAAACTAAGTGAATTTTTATAAGAATTGGATTTGACCAATTAGGTCAACTAAGTTAAACCGGGGTCACTATCAATAATGGTTAAAAGGGTGACTTGGATTTGTTTTATAGAGAAATTAAATCAAACTGAATTGAAATAAGCAAGCCAATCTAAGTTTGACAATACTGCTCCTTACTCTATCTTTTCTTCATATAACCACTCTAAGTAATTATATTCCAAATGATTGGTAGTATTCTAATTCTTATAATGCTCAACCTCTTAATCAACTTGTCAATCTACTTGTGTTTTCCAATACTTATAATGCGGAAATATAGTATCTTCAAATTAAGTGTCCTTATATGGTCATTTTACCCTTAATCTTATTTATGTGTGGTTATTTTTTAAATTATTTTAATCACAAATACAATAGTAAAAAGGGTCTAAAAGCTTTATTTTTTAAATTTTTTTTTAAGATATAGGGACTAAACTTTTATTTTGAAGATGAGGAGCTTAAGTGTGATGAAACAAATATAAAAGGGTGCAATTGCAATTTTACCCTATCTTTTTTTTGTCATGTAAACCTACTTGTAAAAGTAAATATAAAACAAATTTTATAAAGGTTAAGACCACAACAAATCTCTCCTATTTCAATATTATATATATATATAAAGTATTTGTAAACATAATGATGAATATTTTAAAAATATGACTTTTTATATGTGTTAACCCTCTTTATCCTTTAAATTAAGCATATTGACTTCTCTTTATAAACATGCTTGACAGTAAATAATCATTTTTGTCTTGTAACAAACAAAATTACTAAATAGAAGCATAACCTAAATCCAAGAGAGAGAGATGGAGTGATAACGCTAAATTAATATACATATTTTAGGATGATTTTGTATATTAATTAAGTTGATTTTATAGCAATTTGGAACCTTTTTTGTTTAATTTTCATTTTCAAGGGCTTTGAAAGCATTTGATGAATGTTTGGGGATTTTTATCAAGATTTGAAACTTATCTAAAGAAAAGCATTGATTAAAAAATTGGAGTGGAAGAATTTCAAATAAGGATTGAAGTTCAAGAGAAACCACAAGTGAAAACCAAGGCCATGATCCCTCGCTGTAGACTCCTCTTAATTAATTTATTTTGAAATTTGAAGATTTCAAACTAAGTGCAAGACCATGCCCTTACTCTATAATCGTAATCTTAAGGTGTGATGATTCTACAACTTTCAAATCTTCTATTTTTGTCAAGTTGTTTTTTGTAAATCTTGGTCCAGCTTTTATAGATAGGTGTCTAGGCTTAGGTTTATAGTTAGAGCCCTTATGGAGCAAAGTCAATACGGTAAAATTATATGGGCTCCTCTATTATTCATCTTTTCTTCTATTATGTCTTTATCTTAAATTTTCTTAATAAATCGTTATTGAATCATATGTTCTATTGTGACTTTTGTTATCTTTTGTTATATTGCTAATTTAATCTATAATATTTGCTTATTGAGATCTAATAGTATTGCTTATATTTTGTTTTTTAATTCAATTCATCAATGATTAAATTATTATTTGAGTTTATTATAGAGTTTGTGAGTTTCTATAATATGATAGACTTATACAATTAGACAAAACTAGTTGACTAAAACATTCACTAGTTTGGTTTTTTCCGGATTAGGGCAACCTAATAGTGGGATTCAAGAGTTTAATGCAATTATGAGATATTCTATTATAGGAGTGATTTGGACAAAGTTGTCAAGCCTAAAATTTTCAAATTTTCCATTTTCTTTAATTTGATCTATATTGAACCCTATACCTATTCGATATAGATCCCTGACTAGGGATTAAGAAAAAAAAATTAGGTTTCTTTAATTTTGAAAGCTTTTTGGAGTCGCCACCAAACTAAAGTTTGGAAAGAGGTAAGTTAAGATCAATTGGGTGAATTGATTCTAACTTATCCACCTATCTATGAGAAAACTAATTTTATAAAAAAACCAACTTTTGAAAACTAAAGATTCTTAGATTCGAAGGCTATTCTATTGAATCCTGATTGGTTACCACTTTTAACTTTCTGATATTAACTATATTTTTCAAAATAACCCTTTTTAATATTAAAAATGAACCTTAATTTATAATGAAGGAAAATTAATTCTATTTAAAAAAATAACAAACAAATAAGAAAATTTATTTACAAAAGGGAAACTAAAAAAATTTCCTATTTTAACTTGCTCCGTAATTATTTACAAGTGCTTATGTACCTACTATTTAAGATTAAACTTTTCGTAATTCATTTAAAAAAGTTTAGTTTATGGATTTCTTTTAACTTTTGAAAACAATTGGGGTTTACATTTTTATCTTCTTCTTTTTTTTTTTTTTGTTTAAAGAAATTCTAAGGAAAAAAGGTCCTAATTATCAAATGTTTATTTTTTGAAAAAAAAAATCTAAAAGAAATCCTAATTTTGGAAGAGGGGTTTATTATATTTTTTTTTTAATTTTTCAAAGCAAGATTTTAAGTTATGAAATGTAAATTGTTTATGTATGTTATAAAAAAGAATATTTGAAAAGGAAAAGGGAAAAAAATTACCTTTTTTAATTTATTCTTGATTTCTTCTTTTTTCTTTTCTAATATTTTTTTCTTTTTTTTTTCACACAAGATAAAACAAAACAAAAAAAATTTAAAATACAATGACATAAAAGAGGGAAAAGGGTCGAGCTAGATGCATGTAGTGCATAAGTTAGCGCAGCAAGTCAAACTAGGATCCGGGTCGAATCGCAGGTGTAAATCTAGATCAAGTGGAGAAGAAGAAGAAGCAAAGGGTGCAACTCGAGGTGTTTTCTGGTGAATTTTAAGTGGGGATTTCTTGTTTCATGTGTATTTTATTGGAATTATGGGGTGTAGGAGCGGCATTACCGTATTTGTTGATGGTTGGACAGAGTTTTGAAGTTGCCAACGCAATGGTGGTAAGAGAGGGTGCTTGCGTAGCTACTATGAATGAAGGAGGAGCTAGGTATTTGGTTGTTAGATGTCGCAAGCGTAGCTATAACCTTATTTTTTGCTAAAGAGTAGTTGAAGTGGTGTTTTAGAAGGTAGTGGTGTGGTTGGGGTAGGTTTCATGGTGGTGATACGATGGTGAGGCTAAGGCACACAACATTGGTTAAGAGTAGTGGAGTTCAAATGTTAGTATCTTGAGGAACTCGTTGAGAGTATTGGCTCATTTCGAGATGCCTCAAGCTTACTCAGATTCTAAAGAGAGAGAGAGGTTGTACGCACTAGAGTATAATAGAGAAAGAAAGTTCGAATTCAAACTTGTATGGAGGATGTGGAGTGATTCTTCTTGCCCAGATAAGTTCTCCCAATCTCCTTTTATAGTAATCAAGAAAGGAATAAACATGACAAACTCCCAATCATTATGAATTCAAAAATTTAAAACTGAGTTTTTGACTGAGTTAAGTTTATGCAATTTGATTCAATTCAAGTAAATCACTAATCAAAATGGCTTTATTTATATCTAAACATGCCTGGAAGAATCAATGGAAGCTTCTAAAACCATCATTAGAGCTTGAATCTCGCTTGGTCAGCTTAGGTCTTAAGTTGCTCGTTCAAGTTTTTTTTTTTTTTTCATTTTTTGATTCAATTTTGACCGCCTTAATGCATAAATCTGGATAACTTCTTGTACTTAATGCTTAGTACTCCAAGTTTACTTTGTAATTTCACCATTAATTTAGAGAAATTGCAAAATTAAATGAATCAAAATGGATGTGAAATACAACTGACTAGGAGAGATACATGCAAGAAACTTAAGGAAAGTGTGGGAAAGAGGAGGAAAATTTCGTTTATGTAATACCACGTAGGTGCCATGTCAGCTAAGTTGCCTAATTGGGGTCTGCCACTAGTCAGGTCAACACGTGGCCCCCAATCAGATATGAACACATAGCATATATGGGTAAGAGAAAAATAAAAGGCACAAGTGCCTATAGTAAGCTTGAACCCAAGACCTTCTACTTCATGCAATGCTAATATCGAGTGTTATACTAGATGGATTGTTAGCTAGTGTCTTGTTATTTGGTGCAAAGAATATTTATTCCAACTTATTTACCTAGGCTTAGTTTAAAAAAAAAAAAAAAGAAGGAAATAACTTATTATTAAACTAACAAACTCGTAATGTATTACCTAGCAAATTATTAGCACTATAAACTTAGTTCTAAACTATTTTTATTTTTCTCATCATCATTTTTATTTTTCCCTCTAAGTTTTCCATCTTTTTATTAAAAGAAAAAGAAAAATATTTTGTTCTTTTTTCTCTACCTTTTTTTTTTTACTTTTCAATTTTTTTTTTGTACTTTTCTAGGATTTCTAATTTTTTTTTATTTTTTTAGTATTCAAAATTTTTATGTTTTCAATATTTTCTTTTTTTTTTTAATTTAAATTAGGAGTCTTTTCCTTATTCTTGAAAAATACGAAAGCTATAGAGGGCAAAAATATGATATCTACAAAAGTATACTTAGGCTTAGGAATTAATTAGAGACACAAGTCTAATTAATTTATAATAGAAATTTTCATAGTCCAATATTGCAATTAAGGTTGAATAAGTCACTTAGAAAAAGGTATTAAATAACACAAATATATACTAAGGAATATGTTTGTTTCTTTATTCTAATTGCTCTTGTTTATATTTTTGTTTTTGTTTTAGTTTTATGTTTTTGGTTATTTTAATTATCTTTGTTCTTTCATATTTATTTATTTTATTAATTGTTTAATTACACATTTTCATTGTAAAAATTGGGTAATTGGAAGACTCTAAGAATAATATTGCTAGATAATTAGATTTTACTCACATGTATTCTTTGTAGGATCAATACTCTAACTCAAATTCAAATCTATATTATAACTTGATTAGGTGCATTTGCTTATGTTATATGCCTACAATCATAAATATATATATATACATACATATATATATGAGAGAGAGAGAGAGAGAGAGAGAGGATGCAATGCCCTGGCCAAAATTAGCCAATAATTAAGATAACAAACACTAGTTCGCCTTTTCCAACCACTTAACTTAAATGTTTTGAACTAGTGTTAAGATGTTGGTTGTTATTGTAAGCCCCATAATCAGTTACTCGAAGTTCAGTTCGTAGAATTTAAGATGATCGAGCAGATTACGAAGTTATGATCCTAGGGAATGAAGATGTAAACTGAAGATCAAGTACACTCTCTAGCTAGACTTATTTTAAAACTTTTAGCATTAATTTATAAATTACTCGAGTAAATTATGATTAGGTTGCTTCGTATCTTTCTTAAGTTCATAAGTAAATAACATACTTAATTTATGAATTGTTTACTTCAAAGTGGGTTAGTCATGGACATCTTGTGCAAATCAGGTCTAAGATGGCGGTTATATGGTCACCTTCTATCGTAGAATGGTTTGTACAACGGAACTGTTACAACTCTACCCTATTTAGGCGTGACAGTAACCTTAATCTTGTAAACTAATATAACTCCTTTCCACAATCTATGTAGAAGTACAGTTTTAAAAGATTCTAACTACTGCTTTATAGTCCTAATCTAATATAAGGAAGATAACTTTGTAGCAATAGTCCAGTATAAGGGACTTTGCCTCTCATAAGATGACCCCTTATGTTGGGTATCCACATTGATGAGTAGCCCAAGATCGTACAATCCCAAGTAAAGGACTTTACAAGCCTTTTGTAAGACGACTCCTAATGGGAATTAAGCTATCGAACCTCTAACCAACAGTCGAGCTTGAGGACTAGAGGGGCTGGCACGACAAACCCTTCTATCCCAACTAACCCCTACTGAGGCCAAGTACTTCCTTACCGAGTCACCCTTCATGTCATACCGTATGACTACCTATTTTTCTACAGTATGCCAAGTTGTTGATTACTCTCTAATATTAAGTTGACCAATTACTCAGCATCTTCCTTGTAGAGAAGTCGAGAGAGAGAATCCAAACTGACTAAGCCATCCTTGCTCGAACAAGCCCATCTGTTCGTACTTTTGTCCACATCTTCTAATGACCTCGCCAATGCAGCAATGCGATATGTATAGTATCATGTGTAGATCCATTGCACCAATGATTGTTTTTCTTGTATATTTATTTTTATCCTTTTGTATCTTGTACATTACTTCCTTAGAAAATACTCTTTTGTCTTTTCCTTTTTAAGTAGGTTGCCCTAACTTATAGGTATAAATACCCTTGTATTTGTAACTGTGACAAAATCAAATCATTTGTTAATATACACTCTTTGAGTACTTGTTCTTCTTTGCGTAAATACTGATTGTTTACTCTGGGCATTACTCTTATCCCTTCCTTTAAGCAAGGTTAGGTAGCGAATAATCTTACCGAACTAATTAATGCGTCATATCTATTACACCTCAAAGTTACAAAGTCACAACAGTCTCACCATGTAAACTAACCTATAATTAGAAGTGACCTCACAGTACTTATCATAGATACGATCTACATAAGGCATCGACGACTTCTTACTTTGAAGTAAATGGTTTGACTAAGATTTTAACTAAAATTTATACAACGATTAAAACTTGAAGTCAATATATATAATTACATTCACATTATCATAGGATTCCTAGGAGATCCTATGTAATACAACAGTTAACTAATATACATATTATATATCAGTTCTTTATCCTAAGGATACAAGTAAGGCTTAAAATAAGACTTAATCTTTTGCTAATAGATCCTCACTCCCCAAAGCTTCAAAAGAAATCTAACCTCTGGGTAATTGTATCGCGGCATCACAAATCAAAAGTCAACACTTGCCAAAGAATTTATGCGGGTATAAGCAACTACAGCTCAAGAAGTTGAATTGGAGACTCATGAATGTATACAAGCACAATCAAGGTTATTAAGCAATTATTTTCATGAAATGCAACAAACAACTGCCATCACACAACGTAGTCCAGTCCGTTGTGAAATCGGAGTAATTTCACCTGCTCTAATTTGGATTATGGAGTTTTTATATTATGCAACAGCTCACAATAAAACTTAGGTTTGTGCAATAGAGACATTACTCCTCCTAAAACTATCCTTTGAACCAATGCCCTCATTCTCACTGTAACCTCCTCTCCTGTCACTTAGTTCGATTAAGGATGAGGAAAAGACTAATTTGCTATCTAGCGCTATTTTTTTTTAAAGGTGTCGATGTTTAGTTGGAGAATCCTAATGATCCCCTACAAGGTTGCAATGCATGTCTTTTTAGGGTATTTAGGTCGACTAAGATTATATTTGATTTAAGGTGACCAAACAATTCTATACTACTCCAATCACAATAGTCATCAAATATAACATAGATTTTAGCACGAAATCAGATACACAAGCACATGCATAAGACTACTTCCAATCGTAATCATACACAAACCTAAGTCTCTAAGTACTTTAAAATAATATTCCATAATACAATGAAGTATTAAATGCAACTTACTTGGAATCCTGAGTTACTTGACCATTTGTCGTAGGTTGACTTGTCTCTGAGTATCATATAATATGAATACGCTCTTCTTAGTATTTATACTTAGATAATACATATTTTAAGTTAGGATTTAACTCAATTCTCATTATATACCTATCATTTACTAACTATTCATCTTACGTTAGTTCTTGGGTTCGGTTTCTGAATCCGATTCCAGTTCAGGTTCTAATTCGATTTCAACTATGAGTGATCCTAAAATACGCTTTGAACCCCAATGTGGAAGTAATCACATCAAGCTCGAGTATCCTAATATCATACTAAGTTTTAATTCAATATTTTAACCTACTTGGTATATTATAATCCTAATTGGTATATTGGATTTACTCCCAATGTGAGAGAATTTTACAATTTTGATCCAATTATCTAGAATTAATTTTTGTACCAAATTTAATATGTACTAATTTTATTATTATATTATCCAATTTAACCTATTATTTCATATTTATTAAAATTCTAATTTTACATATTGCTAAATTACTCGTAATTACTACATAATTCACATATTAATTGCAATTAACGCTCTAAATGTTAGGATTATGTTTCCATATCAGAGATTAACATCTTTAAACATCTAATTACCTTATAAATCAGTAATTAATTATTTAATTACTTAATTAAGCCAAAATTACCTAATTACCTATTTTTCTCATCATTTTAGGGCTAAAAAATTACTTAAAATTTTCAAAAATTAATTTTAGAAAAATGGCTTCATAGCACTATTCTATATCACTTAAGTATTCTTAAGAACCCTAAATTTATAGACATGATCAAACTCAATCACTATTTTTCCCTAAATCTACATATAATAAAATATCGTAATAATAAAATTTATAATTTTCTAGGCAAAATTAATAATTTTAAGAAATTTTGCAAAATCGACTGAAAAGTTAACTCACCTAACTCATGGGTTTTCAGCCACTAGTGACGGCCTAAGGGTGGTTGGCCAGTCCAAACGTTGGGTTTGGAGTGGGTTAGTGGTGGTGATTCGGTCTTAGGTGGTGGTGATGTGTAGGTTCGGCCTACTTGCCTTAACTGTACAAATTTGGGAAAAAAAATCCTCGAAAGGTCTATTAGTGCGTCATATTCTTTAAAGCTGTTCGTAGGTTTTGCTTACTGTTTCATTTTTTATTTTTACCCATTCGCACTTTTCCCTATTAATCCTTTCTGGGCTTTTTGTAAGCTCGAACCCATCCAGCAACCGGCTATATTTGTTCTTGGTTACAGTTCACAACAACTCCTCTCGTATGGTGTCGACAATGATGGGTAACTAAAGATCCTTTTTCTTATTAGGTCATCTTGTTATTAGAACCAAATTTGTGAGCTTGCATATCCTAATTTGTTAGTATGAGATATGAGCCTGACCAATAAGTCCCTCCCAAAAACTAAAGTCTAGTTAGAAAGACTCCATCCCTTATCTTATTAGTAGGTAGAGGGGATGGGTATACGTTATGCACCTATAAAAAGCGAGGTTTGCTTCGTGAGCCCATTATAAGTGAAGGCTACATCATTTACCCATGAGTCGATAAGAGATCTGACTCATGAAGAGCAATTGAGTTGTTATGCTATGAGAACTGTCCTCATAAGGGCCTATTGTCATGCCTCAAATGGGCAGAGTCGTAATAGCCCTGCCGTATAAACCATTCTATGATAGAAGTTGGCCTTACAACCACTATCATAGACCTGATTTACATAAGGCGTTCACGGCTAACCTGTTTTGAAGTAAACAGTTTGTAATTTAAATAAATCATTTACCTAAGAAAGTGAGAATATATATATATATATATACTAAGCTTTAGTTATTACAATTAACGTTTACAATATTTCTCCGTAATATATTTTCTAGTTATTACATTATTTAGAAATGAAAAATTCTAAAATAAAAGCTTAGACCTTAAAAATATATGTTTATTCTTTAAATGTTTTTCCTCACTCTCTAAGATCCAGCAGTTGCTAACTTCAAAGTAGTTGTATGCCGCTTCTTAGCTAGCACCTGCACGACGTCTATAGGGATGTGAGCAACCACAATTCAGTAAGTTAGGATGTAAGACTTAAAACTATACCATAACCACAATAAGGTTATTAACCAACTTATTAGGTGCAATGCATGTTCAAGCAAATGCCATCGCATGACGTTATCCAACCCGTTGTGAGATTAGAGAAATTACATCCGCTTTAATCCGGGTTGAGGAGTTGTCGTTAATGCAATAGCTCACAACCAAACCTAGGCTTGTGCAATAGAGACACCGCTCCTCCCGTGACTACCTCCCGTGACTACCTTCGAACCATTGACTTCACCCTCGCCGCAACCTCCTCTCCTGTCACTTAGTTCGACTAAAGATAAAGAAGGGACTCTTATGCAATCTTGCGCTATCCTTTTTGAATGGGTCGGTATTTGGCCGGAAAATCTTAGGTTTCCCCTAATGAGTTGCCATGCAGGTCCAATTCTGATTACAAGTTGTATATTTGATTAGGTCTAGTTTAGGGTGATCAATCATTTCATACAAATCATACGATACAAACCAGGACAACAAACAGAATCATAGTATTACTCATAATCAAGCACATGAACACAACCAACTATCTAACAAGCACAATCAAGTATACTCTCAAGCCTCCAAAATGCAACAACGTATTAATCCCAACTTATCTCGACTCTTCGCTCACTTACTCGAGGTCCGACTCTCTCAAGCCATCACCGATCATCCTTATAACACAAACGTAATTTCAGTTTTTTTCATATAACTATTATAGGTTCGTTTTATCCTATAACGCTTATTGTTATGTTTTATTTAGGGTTTAATATACCTAATTATCTAGGTTTTAAGTCTTTTACAATTATTCTAGGTTTGCGGTTAGGTTCAGGTTCAATTTTTGTATCGTTTTCTAAATTGGATTCTAGTTCAATTTCTAAATACTGTTTTATACCCAAACCCTAGAAATTCGTTTCAATTCATAATGTGAAATTAATCACATTACTTTCAGATATCCTAAATACCATCATTTCCTCTAGTTAGTATTTTATTATACCTGGTACACTTAAATCCTTAATAGTGTATCGAATTTACTCCTGATGTGAGAAATTTTTATATTTTTCATATAATTACATAAATTCAAGATTTCTATCAGATTTATTATATATCCCTATTATTTATATAATATCAATTTTTATTCTAATATTTTCTATTTATTATATTTCCAATAATTACATATTATGTATATAATACACATATAATATTTCTAACACTCTAATTACCATCTCCTAACACCAATTATCATTTCAAAGTGTCTAAATTCATCTTAAATTAAATTTTACACCTAATTACCCTAATTTACAAAATTAACTTTAAATTTACTATTTTTTCCTATTACTCATTTATTATATAATTAACCTAATAATTACATCTAACACCCTAAATACTATAAGTATCATACTTCATCAAATTTCAACATCCTAAAACATATAATGATTCACTAAATCAGTAATTAGCCATTTAATTATTTAATTAGCCCTAAATTACCCATTTTATACCTCATTTTAAGGCATAAAAATTATCTAAAAATTTCGAAAATTAATTTTTGAAAACAACCTTCATAGCACTATTCTATATCATCTAAGTAGTCTACACAAAAATTTTGGGTTCAAAAATACACTCCTAAAGTTATTTATTTCTAAACTGAAACATGCTCGGTTTTGCATGATTTCTTAAGGATCATATATCACGGGATATATCTTCATCAAAATAATATTTTTCCTAAAAACGACATACAAAAATATTCCAGAATAACAAAATTCATAATTTTATAAGAATATTTACTATTTTAACAAAATTACATAAAATCGAGTTGAAAATCGAACTCACCGGTCTGGGTGGCTCCGGCCACCGCCGGCCATTGTGGCCTTGTTGGCCGGTCTAGCCGCTGCCACCACCGTGTGATGGTGGTGACTGTCCACTCTCAACTGCTCGTTTAGTGTTGGTTCCTCTTTATAGCCCTAATTACACTGTTTTTCTTTTCTTTTTTTCCAAACCCTAATTTTTCTCTCAATTTCGCCTCTTCCTATTTTTCTCACTCTCCAAACTAACCAAATGAGCTTTTGAAATTTTCTTGCTATTTATAGAGCTTTAAAGAAATTATTGTGTATTAGTTTGATTAGACAACTATCTTATCTCTTCTTTTTTCCACTTTCTATTTGTTGCATTTTAATTGGTTGATTTTGTTTCTTTAATTCCAAATTACCATACCTCATTTCTGGATTTTTCCTGATTTTTATTTAATCAATTATGAATTTTCTTTATTTATGTAATAAGTTTTTAACCAATTTAAGTAATTTTGCATATTTTTATCTATATGTAAATACATGTGGGGTACATGTGAACATTCCTAATTATTATTTAGGTTATTCTATAATTTTTGGTATATATATAATCTATCTCTATAATTTATTAGTTATTAGATTACACTTTTCGCCTTTTCGATAATTAACAATTATTATACTTAAATTTTGAAAATTTTTATAATCTCCTATTTTATTACTTATTTTCTTAAATTCAAATTTACGGGATCATTTTTACTAATATTTCTAGCTTTACTTTATAATTTAGGCTCGATCGAATCTTTCAACCGATCGAAATTTCGAGTGGCTGGTTGTGAGGTTTACACCTATCTAACTTATGGGCTAATGGAAAACAACCAGCACCTGTCTGCTTAGTTTGTATGACATGTAGGTTACTGAGGAGTAACATGATCTAGACTTCATATATTAGAAGCAAGTATCAAAATTTTACAAATATTATGAGCGAAATTTCAAAATAAGTACCCATGAGAATTTCATTTTGTTTACATAAGTCATTTATGTTATAAGAAAAGCCTTCTACAAAAGACATCATAAAAAACATTAAGGTGACCATAAGTCAAAAACGAAGAAGTTAACCAGCATTTAAGTAGTTAATTTGCTATCACCAAGCTCCAGTCGAAATGTGACAATGCCAATAGCCTTGATGGGTTGATTATTGAAAGAGTAGAGAGCATGGTTATTTGGTTGGATTTGCTTGTTAGGGTTTGCATCTTCTTAAGCATCTTTTTGAATATTATATCTATAAGTTCCTAAAATTGAGTTTAGAATAACCGAACCTAAATTTAGGACTTTTAGGGAAACTTATCCAATTGAGTTCAAACTTTACGATTAGAATAAAAAAGTTAGCCGAGATATTACAATAAAGTTAGATTTTAGAAATAATGACCCAAAATACCAATTTTGCCCTTAGAAGTAAGAATATTTAATATAGCTCTAAAATGTTCGAAACTCCTAAAATCGAACTTAGATTGCAATGAGAACTTAGAGATAAGTTAATTGAACTATAAAACGAGATAATATAGTATAATTTACTATATAAAAATACCCGTAATTTTATAAGTATATCCGGTGTAAATAATAATTATACCCGTAAATTAACCCTAAATTATGTAATTATATATATATTATGTTAAATTCATGAAATTAACTTTAGAATATATCCTAAAAATAAAAGATATGTTAGAAACTTAATTATATGAGTAAAGTTATATATTTCACATATTATTTACATAGGGTATATACTTATATACTAATTAAATAACTAAATCCTAACATATAATATTCATATTTAAGTAAATAATTAATAATACTTATCCAAATGCATTGGAGCTTGCTGAAAAATTTACGTAGTAGGAATTTGGGATTTGTATGTGCTAATTCAAAAGCAATAGTGAGAGAAAAGGCCACCTCTTGCTTGTGTAAGTAGGATGAAAGAAAATAAATAAATAAATAATTAGAGGAAAAATTACTTCAACCGACTTTTAGGCTTTATAAAAGGGAAACAACATCAAACATGTAAATTTTAACAGTTTGGAATCAGAAATACTTACAGAAAAAAATTAGAAAAAATCATAGAAAATAGAAAGAAATCTAGAAAAAACAGGGGAAAATTCGTGATAGTATAGAACCATAACCTAGAGTGATTATGCTGTAGAGCCCGACCAGACACCACCAGTCACCATCGCGTCTAGGCCGTTCGACAACCACCTAACCGTCGCCAACCACCGGAGCACCCAAGAGCACCAAAGTTGATTTCCTGTCTTGTTTTTCAATAATTTTTAAAAATTAGTAAATCCAACTAGAAAATTATGAAAAAATTGTACTTAGGTTATTTTAAACATGCTTTCATGTGATATTTTTATTTTTGAAAAATTCGTAATATTTAATATACTTTACTAAGAAATCTACTGTTTACTCGAATTTATATTTGTAAAATAAATGTACTAAATAATGTTGTTTCTAGCTAAAAATTTTTGTGTAGGATATGTCTGATATATAGATAATTACTATGTAGCCCAAATTTTGATTTGAATATTTTTAATATTTATTGCATTTTTAGGCCTAAAAATAGCTCGAAAATAGGCTGAAATTATGAATTTAATAGAAAATTATGAAATTAATTGATGAAATGGACATGTACTGATCTATAATAAATAATAACAGTATTGAGTCAGATTGAAATTAATTTGGTATTAAAATAATCATAATTGGGTAATTTATGATAATTCAGGGGTAAAATCGTTAATACGAATATATAGGTAATAGGTTGGAAACTTGAAACTAAGTGATAACTGAATCCCCTATATTTTTAGGAGTCTATAGAAATTTTCGGGGAATTATTTGGTAACCCGAATTATTTATTACGAATTTACCAAGTAAAATAGCTTAATTTACAAGTCGGGGTGTATTTGTAATATTAATAAGCTAAAATAAATTAAATAGTTAAATAAAAACTATATATGTAGGATTGCTGATCAGATTGGATTAAATAGATATTTTTATTATATTTATTAATATTTTCTAATCGAGATACACTTTAGATATATTAGAATTGGATAATACTTATATTGTAACAATATATGGACAAATTAGATAAAATATAATTTAATAACGTAAATTACGTATAATACGATCATATTTATATAATTATGTATAACTGTATTAAAAACTCAAATTACCTGTTAAAAGTTGTCTCTAGAAACAAAACTCGTAAAACGTGTCGTTAGGTCTATACGAACTTAATGACACTAATTTTATTAAAATCGAACAACCTTAAGTAATTTAACCTATAACTTTATCATATTCAAGAATGTACATATTTTAGTAACCTTACTGGAATTAAAACATAAATTAATAAATTAAAAATACATTTCGATACAATCGAAATGATATATAATACATAATAGTATATATGATGTACAGTATCAATAATTAGTAACTTAATTTGATATATAGTGATAACATGACTATATATTATGGAAATAATATATATATATATATATATAAACATTAGAGATTAAACCCTAATATTTTCGTAATTATTACGAAAACTAAATCTGAGTTTTTTGTGTAATTAGAACCTTCCAATACAAAGACGGTTAACGATTCGAGTCGACAATAACGAACGTCTAAACAAGTAAGTTAGGATTGTAGCTTCACCGCTTGTTTGGATACTATTTAAAGTATTCGGAGACCCAATACTACTTCTGATTGTGTTTGTAGTTAGATGATTATGCGCATGCTGTGTGTATGGATGATACTCAGTTGTGACAAGAGTTCAACTCCTTAGTATGCTATTCTGCATATTTGCATGGATTATGTATTATGTGAACTTGTTGGTTACCCCCTATTAAAACTAATGGTTATTCAACTAAAATGAAATTGGATATGCATAACACCCGTTAAGGGAAACGATTAAGAGTGTTAGGTCAAATACCGACTTCCTTCGATGAGGATAGCTAAAATGGTTTTTTCCCTATTTTTAGTCGAACTAAGTGATAAGCGAGGAGATCGCGACAAAATCGGGGGCCATGGTTCAAAGGCGGTCATAGGAGGAGGGTGTTCTCCATTGCACAAGCTCGAGTTTGGTCTGACTTGAGTCGCGATGAAACTCCTTAATCCTGGTTGAAGCGGATGTAATTTCTCTAACCTCACAGTGGACCGGATAACACTGTGCGATGTTTCATTTGAGTGATTGCATTACATTTCATCATAATTATTAACCTTATTTGTGATTGTACAGTACTCTTCTGACTTCAACCCACTTACTGAGCTAGTTGTGCTCACATCCCTAGAGACTCTTTTGCAGGTGTTGAGTAAGGACAAGATGTTCAGGTACCACTGTTCCCAGGTTAGTGTACTACTATTTGGGAAAGTGAGGATCGAAGAATCAATTAAACCTGAGCTTTTGACTGTCTTTGAGTTTTGAGGAAACTAATTGAGAATTTCTTGGGAGCCCACTAGTTTCCTAACTTATTGTATATAAACTGCAAAACCTGTTGTTTTTAATGAACTCTGATTGTAAACTTTACCTTTGGACATAAAACGGTGGTATAAATACTGTTGTGGTACTTAACAGTAGGTTGTATAGAACAGGTATTTTGTAAAAGCTCTACCACAGGTTTAGTTATTAATAGGTGTTAGAACAGACGTTTCAAGCTGATTGAGTTGTGCGCCTTGTGTAAACTATATCTACGATAGCAACTGTGAGGTCAGCTTCTATCTTAGATTAGTTTACATAGCGAGATTGTTACGATTCTTCCTATTTGGGGCATGACAATATCTATTGAACTTCCATTGTCTACTAATATTTTATGGATCTCATAGTCAACAACCAAAGCTCAAATCACTAAGGTATCATCATAAGGGGTGCTAACCTCTTATAGTTCATTAGGATATGGTAATATGCTTTTATAGAGTTTTGCTATGCGCTAAGCATTTGTTGATATTTTCTTAAGTAAGTGTGAGCCTTTCTTTAGGAGTTAGGTTGCCTTGCTATGTTGAGATCACTTGTAATGACACAAATGGTACCATAAGTAGGTTTAGTTGTTTGCATTTTGTCTAGTTAGGTTATGATTCCTCTATCTCTAACTTTTAGCAGGACTTCAACTTAGGGCTTAACTAATAAGTTATGTTGCTCATAAAAACAAGATGGTTTGTTTCACACTTTGCACATCCTACCAAGCAAACCTCTAATTGTTGTTTTAAGGGTTGAACCCTTCCTTTGGTAGTGGCTAGTCGTAAGGTACATTCTTGCTCTCTTAGGGAATGCACTTAGCCTAGCGTTTAGCTAGTATACTATCTTCTTAATAAATGTATCTTGTAACCTTGGTTTAGAAATAAGTGTAAAATTCATGCTTCTTATTTGTAATGGGGTTTAAGAACTAATAATGATCCCTTACTCCCTAAATAGTTGCATTTGAGACTATGTTCATATCAAGGTTTCAAATCTCGATTATGGTAGTGGAAAAATGAACTATGTAACTTCTCAAGGTCCCATTTGGCCATTGTCGGATGAAGTTGAGGGAAGAGGAGTCCTTTCTCTAGTTATTTGCTAGTTATGAAGTGTTAGCAAAAAGCTTTGCTCAACTCCTTAAAAGTGGAGATATTGTTCAACTTAAGACCATGGTACTAAGTATGAGCATTGACTTTGAGGCTTCCTATGAAAGCTTTACAAGTGATGGTATTCGAGATACTAAGCAAGCTCATCTGAGTGTAATAATATATGAGGTACATGATGGGGTCTATGGTTCCATCATAGGACTCGAGATGTAATATGTATACTTTTGGAGGTCAGGTCGCTTCTTTGATGGTCCTTGTCAAAGGGATTTACTCAAAGTTACAAGCATCTATGGATTAGTTTGTTTGTTTGCTTTGACAATCATGAGTATTTTGATGAGGTTGTCAATCTCTTCGACAAGTTTATCCTAGAGCATTCATTGGGAGTGAACCTCATAGCACTTATAACGCTCGAATGATTGTTCTTGCTTTTACATGGGGAAGTGTATGGAGGTTAAGATGACAAAGAAGAATTTGCCGCCATATTCTTTGAAGTAATTATTTGTTCTTGCCTTCCTATATTGCTAGTTGAGCTAATGAAGCTCTATACAAAAACAATCGTTTTCTTTCTAAAGTGTGTTAATGTATTGCTTCAAACATTTAAATTACTTAAGTAGAGTAAGCTATCTATTAACTTGAGATTATTCATCAGTTAGAGCATCTAGGAATTCATATAAGAGGAGCAAGCAGACTGTGATTGGTTGGCTTCATCTTCTTTGCTCCCTCTAAATGTTTATACTTTTAGAGGCAAATCTTGCATTCAGAGGTTGGTGACCACACTCTACACATGCTAATACCATCTATCCTTCCTTTGAATATTGGGCATGCTCTTTTGGGCTCCTCTTAAGCTTGAAGGCTTATAATAAGAATAAGCCATCAAAAAGTGTTATACGTCCTTAATGAAGTAAAATCTTAAGCACCTATTTATAAGTCCAATCTAAAGTAAAAAAGAAGTTCCCAAAACAAAGGACAGGATAAAAATGAGAAAATAAGAGTTTTTTACAATATAAAAAATGTAAGGAAAAAGATAAGAAATTTCAAAGACAAACTAAATCAATTTAGACAATTGTTTTAATGTTGGTTCGACTATACCATCATTAATTAACTACTTTGGACATTGGTAAAGTATTCTTTACTAATGATTTCATCTCTTCTTTTTTTTTTTTTCCTTCTCTTACAAAAACCTAATACATTCCTATTTCAAGGACATCCAACTCTACGATAAAAGCTACAAAATAATTTTAATTGTATTAAACAATATGTGTACTAAAAATTGCTCTTTATAGCAGTTTTGATAAATGTACGCATTCAAAAATAAGGAATTTCTAGAAGTGCCTCTCTCTCTTTGTTTGAGAGATAGAGAATCCTCCCTAAGTGGGAGTCACTTCACTTAGCTAATGAAAATTAGTTTTCACTATTTTCATGTGAACTAATAACCTTTATCACACTCTCACACTTGTCATCCATTACACCAATACACTCATATCAAATTTCATCATCCATTATAGTTTACATCATTGTAATTAATTGCATTCATTTGAATTCAATTTCTTATGTTTCCTGCATTCATCATCTCTTTATTTACATCCCATATTTGCTGACCGATTGATTTTTCACTTTGGTAAGTATGGGATAATCTATTGCTTCGTTAGTTTCTTTACCCTCTCCACTTCGATACAATCATATTAGATTTTGCCATGCACGATTTCTTTGTTCGCTTTCGATCTATACTTGTAGTTTTAGATTTATCATTACTAGGCTATTACAAAATACCAAATTCATTAACAAAAAACAATTTATACCTTATCTTTTATCTTCTTTAATCAATAGTTTTATACTCTTACTATTCTATTTTTTAGGATCAATAGATAGCAAGAGCAAAGGGAAAGTTACAATTGACCAATATGACGATAACGATACTAAGAAGTGTATGATCCTAGAATTAGACTCAGGCGATGGTAGTAGATAAGAATTTATGGTAATAGGGAAGGTTTGTTGTGATAAAGCTCTAAATAAGCTAGTTGTAATGAACAATTTGAGGAAGGCATGGGAGGACTTTTGAGAAGCATCATTCAGCAATAATAGATTAAATAGGTTCATTGTATCTTTTAGTTCATTAAAGTTGTATGAAAATGTGATAGGGGGAGAGCCTTAGTCAGTGCTTAGTCATATGTTTATTATGGATGAGTAGAGAGTAAATCTAAACGTTGATGAGATTATTCTTGATGGTGTGATTTTCCAGGTTAAGATATACATGATGAAACTGGATTAGATGACTGAACTGAATGCAAAATTAGTTGGATCAACTTTAGGGGAAGTGTTAAAATTTGAATCTCTTAGGTTGTGTAATAGCCTTCGGAGAAGTTTCTTGTGTGATAGAGTAAAAATTGATGCAAAAAAGCCCTTTAAGGAGTTATGAGTAAGTAGGAAAACAAGTGAAAGATATGAAGTGCATATGAAGTATGAAAGATTATCGAATTTCTATTTCATATGTGGGAGATTAGGCCATGTTCCTCATTCCTATTCAAAGAAAGGGAACTCTAGTGAGATATTTGGATCATAGTTGAGAGCTAATGGGGTGTATGGTGGATTTTGGTCAAGTTTGAAGAGAGGGTAGAATTGGGGGAATCATAGAGGCATGGTGGAGGGGAATAATTCAACCATAATCTGTCTAAAAGAATTAACCATCTTAAACCAATAAACATTACTCCCATAGAACCTCTCTCACCAAAATCAAACTAGAAAACTTTACCCATTTCTCATTCTTCACCAAACAAACTCACAAATAGCCTATGCTCACCCATAAAAACATTATCAGCTATAAAATTGGCCAATCCAATTCCTTTAAATAAGAGAAACTAGAAAATACCTTTTCAATCAAAATACATCGTTAAGCTTCCACTAAAAGAAAATGAGATTTACAAGAAATAAAAATTGATGGAGCTAGATTTTAACCTTGATTTAGAACCTTCTTTTTAGCAAGGGAGTAGTAAGAAAGTTAATACCATATCTAAACAAAAGAGAAAATATAGAAAATTCAAAGCTAACAAGAAGGGGGTTGTGATGAATGATGATGTGGTTGTTGAGATTCCAATAGAATTTGTTGCTCACAAAGCTTCTATTGGCTATGGTGGCTGGTTAGTAATCACCACAAAGGAGTCATGAGGATCCTAGTTGGAATTATGAAGGGTTAAGGTCATCCTTGACAATTCAAAGCCTTAAAGTCCTTGTTAGCAATTTGAACCCAAGTGTAGTGTTTTTTATGGATACCAAAAACAAAAATACATTTGTAAATAGAATTCAAAGAAGATTGAGGTATTATGATAGATATTAAGTCCCTCTATATAGGTAGGCAAACGGTTGGCTATTTGGTGGTCTCAAGAAGTGAGAGTAGATATGCTGGAAGGAACAAAGATATGAATGCAGCAAGGTTATTTCAGCATGATGGTAAAGCGATTGGAGTAATGGTTTGGTTCTATTTGACATCTAATTTTAAGGAGAAACTAGAGCTTTGGAAGGATATTGTTTAGTTAGCAAACTTTATGGAGGTAGCATGGATGTTTATCAGTGATTTTAATGAAATTAGATGATACTGAGAAGTGTGGGAGTTGTCCAAGGAACAAAAGACAAATAGAAGGGTTTAAAAACATGATCTTAGAAGAAAATTTATTGAACATTAGATATCAAAGTCAAAGATTTACATGGCTTAATAAGCGTTTTGATGGTGTACTTATCAAGGAAAGAATTGACAAGGCATTGGTTTCTAAAAGTTGGTTAAAAAAGTTTTAAAACATTAAGGTCTTTCATAAGCCAGCAGTGGACTTGGATTATATGGCTTTATTGTTCCCTTAGAAGTAGAAGGCCTAAGAGCCAAAAAGAAATTTAGATTTAAAAATGTTTAGAGGGCAATAGAGGGGTAATGTAACGTTGTAAAAGAGAGCTAAGGATGTTGAGAAGAATTAAATTATATGCAGAAAACTGTAGATAAACTGGAAATTTATAATAATATTCAAATAATATGGAGTAGGTTATCCGTCCCCAATAATAAAGTCCAAATTGAGAAGTTAATGGCCAAATTATCTAACTTGCAAAATAGTACAATAAGTTCTAATGAAGAAGAGAAAGATGCCTTATTATTGGAAATTGAAGAGTTGTAGAGTAGAGATGAGAGATATTGGCATCAAAGAGCAAGAGTGAATTGGCTCAATTATGGGAATAGGAACATGGAATTCTTTTATCAAACAACACTATCGAGAAGGCAAAGAAGTACAGTAGCTTGCATTAAAAATATACAGGACAGTTAGGTAGAGGAAGACCATGAAATATCATAAGTTTTCACTGACTTTTTCTACCAACTCTATATTAGAGGTCCTAGTCGAGATTTATCAAGAGTCTTAGATTAGATTGAGCCAATTTTTTCATAAGATGACAATGAGATTTTATGCATGGAGATAAAAGTGGAGGAAATCAAGGATGCAATATTCCAAATAGATGCTCTCAAAGCATTGTGCCTAAATGGATTTCCTAACATCTTCTATCAACAATACTGGTCTATCATTGGAGATTTTATTGTAAAGACTATCTAGGAATTCTTCATTATAAGTACGTTTCCTAAAGATCTCAACTCCACAAATTTGATTTGATTTCCTAAAATTCTTCACTAGAATCAATTTCCCATTTCAAACTCATAAGTCTTTGTAATGTCTTGTATAAAATTATATCTAAGTTCTTAATTTTAAGACTAAAACCTTTTTTTCAAAATATTATCTCTAAAAACCAAAGTGCTTTTATATTAAGTAAACAAATTGAAGATAATATTCTAGTGGCCCATGAATATTTTCATCTCTTGAAGAATAAGAAGAGAGAAAAAGATTTCTATGGTACATTAAAATTGGACATGAACAAAGCTTAAGATAGGGTAGAGTAGAGCTTCTTAAAAGGGGTTCTAAATAGGTTGGGGCTAAATTGTAGGTACATTGATTGGATTATGTGGTGCGTTTCAATTGTAAAATATAATGTGATGGTCAACAAGAGGGTTATAGGTCAAGTTTCACTGACCAAAGGGTTACATCAAGAAGACTTACTTTCACCATACTTATTTATTTTGTTAATGGATGTGTTGTCTAAGAGAATTATACAACTAGCTAACAGGAGCATCTTATAAGGTTTGAGAATTAAGGAGTGTCTTAATATTACACATTTGTTATTTGCCGATGACTCAATATTCTTTTTTAATGTTGTAAAGGAAAATTTGAAGTGCTTCACAAATACTTTTTCAAACTATTGTATAGCTTCAAGTCAATAAGTTAACTTCTCTAAATCAAGTTTGTCCTTTTGATAAAAATGTTCTTGAACAATTAAAAGCTAGAGTGGCATAAACATTCAAGGTGGAAGAGACAGAGGATCTTGGGAGATACCTAGGTTTACCTACCTTTGGGGGTGCTCCAAAACTGAAGCTCGTAAGTTTGTAAAGGACAAAATTGAGACTAAGATACAAGGTTGGAAACAAGCTATTAAGTCTTACAAGAAAGGAAAGTCTCTTGAAAGTTATAGCATTTGATATCCTAACATATTTGATGAATCATTTCAAGTTTCCTATTAAGTGGTGTAATAAAGTTAACAACCTCATTGCTTGGTTTTGATGGGGATAGCAAAAAGAGGAAGGCAAAATACATTGGCTTAACTAGAATTCTCTAAGAAAGCCTCAAGGAAAATGGGGTCTTGGATTTAAAGACTTATACTAATTTAACCTCTTACCTTTTGCAAAGCTAGCTTAGAGACTAATGTACTATCCTTAAGTATTTTAGGCTAAGGTGTTGAAAGGCATCTATTTTCTTACTTCTAAGTTTAAGGAGACTAAGAAGGGAGAGAAAGTGTTGTGGGGTTGGTCAAGCAAATTGAAGGGTAGGAATGTGTTGTTGAGGGGAGGCTTCTAATAGGTAAGGAGAAGGGATTCAATACGGGTTTGGGAGGAAAAATGGGTTTCGAATTTAAAAGACTTCATCTTGAATAGGAAAGGGCTGGAGGTAGATGAAAGTCTCACTGTGAAGAGATTGACTAATAGAGAAGGTAGATTTTAGGAATTGGAAGTGATTAGTCATCATTTAATTGAAGAAGAGAAGCAACAGTGAAGAAAATAATTATACATTGTAGAGAGAAAGTAAACAAGTTTTTATGGCTATACATCAAATATGGAGATTATACAGTTAAATCTATATACTACTTCTTAATAGAGGTAACTGATAGTTTGCACCGATGAGCTTCCACATTCCGTACGCTATCTAAAAAAGATTAGAATTGGTTGTGGTCATTAGATATCCAACCGAAACTTAAACATTTTATTTACAAAATTTTTATCGAAACCTTACTCGTGTTCTCAAATCTAATGAAGTGATATGTGATAGAGAATGATTTGTACAAGTTTTGTGGTGAAAGTGAAACAATAGAACATACTTTCCTTACATGTCCCTAGGTAGATCTGGTTTGGTTTGGGGCCTTAGATCTGCAAGTGGAAGCGAATAGGAAGGATAGCTGTAAGAAGAAATGGCAAAAAAGATGATCTAAGTGCTTTAGGAAATATAAAGAGCCACATGATGCAATTTATGATGATAAGAACTTAGTGCTAGACTAACTGATGAGATCATCACTTTTCATGGAGACGGGGTAGTTCTCTTTGAGGAAGAAGGATGTTGTTCTTAGAAAAGAGAATATTTACAGATGTAAGGATAAATGAAGGACTCCAGTCAATGGTGTGTTAAATATCAATGCAAATGCCTCATTTGATTCATATGATAATTCAATAGCTGTAGCTAGTTTAGTAAGGGATAGCAACGACTCCTTATGTTATGGCTTTTCAAAATTTATGAAAGTGAAGAGAGCAAAATTAGCAGAGTGTTAAGCACTGCTCCATACTTTAACATTTATTAAATCAAAAGGTTAGTACAACATAATAGTAGAATTGGATTCAATAAATGTAGTAGAGTCCATTACTAGTCAAAATTTTAAGTGGGTTAGGCCTCACAACCCATATTAGATGATTGCAAACAGTTCCTTGAATGTCTTAACAGATGTGTTGTGAGTTACATTCTAATTTAGGTAGGTGCAGTTTGGTTAAACGCGGTTTTACTCCCCTTATCGAACTGAATCTAATATAATGATTCTTCTTTTTTTTTTTTTTAAATCAAACCTAACTATATGGTTTCATTCGTAAATTTTTTAAATCTAATTAAAACTAATTTGATCAATGGTTTGATCCTTTTATATCAAATTTTTGTTAAATATTTTTATCTTCATAACATATTTTCTTTTCCATTAAACTTTTATACATTTCCAATTAATTTCTCATGTATTTATTATGTGTAATAATGTTTAGCAAAAAGTTACACATGATCTTAATAAACCTAACTTAATTAGATAAGGATAAGAGATTTTATTCCAATGAACAGTAACGAAAAAAAAAAAAAGAAGTAAAGCTGCTTGTCCAAAAGTGATATGAAGAAGCCAAAGATTGAAAAAAAGATGAAAGATACGTAAAGAGTACCAATATTACACCTTTAATTTTAAAACATATATGAAAAAGGACAATTTAAAAAAATGAAAATTTCTAAATATAAAATTTCAAATGGAACTCACTTAAATTAATCTTAATAATTGACCTAGAAACAAGATAAAAAATAACAAGAAATGAAAATTTTAATGAAATTCATGAAGATTGATGGAAAGGAAATATAAAAAACACAAAATAATTACATGAATATTTTTTTTTTTTTTAACTAAACTGTTTAGTTCGGTTTACTTCATTTCTCGAACGAAACTATAAACTGTTTACTTCATTTCTCCAACAGTTACTCTATTTAGATTCCTTCTCTGTTAAGTCCGATGTGAAGAATGGTAATTCCATTCCACTTCCTTATTCCTCATCTAGGGTCTATTGTGTTATTTAGTTGATATTTAACCCTTGCAATATACATTACATTGCATTCTAATCCCCAAAATTTAAAGAATAATGATTATGAACAACAACCTATAAATTGCAATTACTTAGCCATTTATTGATTATTTTCACCAAAATACCCTTATAATACAAAAAATTACACATTTTATCTTAAAAAACAAATGAACAACAGAATAAAAAATTTAAAAAAGAAAAAAAAAAACCCTCATCTAAGATCATTGTCTCCTTCCTCTATATCTCTCTTCTTTCAAGTCTCTCTTGATCTCCTCCCTCTCTTTCTCTATCACACGGATTGTGAACATTAGTGGTTCGTCATGTAGTGGCTCTTGATCTTTATCGATGGAGGTGTTTGAACCTTCGAGCAATGGCTCTTCATAGTGTTTTACAACCAAAAGGTGGTGGCTTTGGCGCGTTTGGAGGCTTGAAATCTAATTATAGTAGTTCTTTTGTTTTGATTTTTGCTCGTTTAGGCTGCCAACGTAGAGATAGACTGGTGGTGGTTGAAACTTGTTTTTAGAGAAAGAAAGTCTTTTGAATCCTGAAATGTATGTTTTTGATGTGTCTACGTCTAGATAATTTTAGTCACACTTTGATGTTTCATAATGTTTTAATTACGAGAAGATGAAAAGATTTGCAAATATTTGAGCTTTGGCGCTCTTGACCACCATTAATGGTAGCCTTTAAGTTTGTTTTGTGTTTTTAGGAAGATAATGGCATGTTATCTTTTTTTATTTTTTATTTTAAATTTATAAAAAACAATTGGCATTTTAGACATTTTATTGTTCAATTCATTACTTATTAAATTCTATCATGTGAATAATGTATAATTTCATTATCTACCTATTAAATACCATAACATCTATTCCATTTAATAGTAATCATTATTTCATTCATTTCTTATTCCGTCCAACCAAATGAACCTATAGTGAATTTTGGTTTTACTAGCTTTGTACTTGACAATGGTTAAAGATATATAATACTGCTTTCTTGGGTGAGGAAAAATAGAGAGAGACAGAGAGAAACAAGGACTTTCTAATGAAAATCCTTATAGAGATGTCAAATGCTTTAACATTCAAAAACTCCCATTCAGATATACAAAGGTCGCTCGGTCATTTATATGTGTCTAATATATTCGGTCCCCATTTGCTTACGATAAAGTCTAGGGAAAAAAATTCATTAGGTAATACACCTCAAGTATATATATATATATATAAAGCATAACTATTAATTATGTTTGGATAGGTAGCAATATGTTTGGTGACAATTTTTAAAAACTACACATGCGCATATATTATTAGTAAATTCTTTAAAATCATACCCGAGGGAAAAAAACAGAAAAACAAAGGAAAAGAATTATGCAAGTAGAACCTATATAGGATTTCGAATTAATTTCGTAAAACCCACGTTTATATTCCCCAATAAGATAAAATCCTACCCAGAAAGCAATCTAGACAAGTTTAATTCACCATATATAAGACACGTCAGAAGACCTTACTCTTATGTTAAATAAATCATATACTTGTGTTAGTTCCAACAAAATAAAATAAATTAACATGTATTCCGGTACCTGTTTTCTGGTTAGTTGGGGAAGATTTTGAGAGCTAACTGAATATTTAATCAAAAAGTAGCAAAAGGGTAGGGACAAGGAAAGATAAAGGCAGAAGGAAACCTCACACCCTCGTCTTGCCCTACTTAAATTCAATTTATTATACCTTACTACTTTATACCTACCTGAATGTTACCAAGAGTTAATGTCAACTTTAGCTTTTTTTTTTTGTTTTTTTTTTAATATAACTTTTATAATAGATAAGGTTTCCAACACCTTAAAGTTACCAATCTTAAAGGTCACTATATGTATATGCTGAATTTTTATATCTTTTAATATTATAGTGCTCTTAGATCTATCACTTATTATGACGTACGTCTCAAAAACATTATAAAAAGAAGGATAATTATTAAATATATGTACACTCACATCTATACCCGATTCTCTTAACTTTAAATTGAGTTTTTAAATCCTAGTTCTCTAAAAAGTGCTTTTAGACGACTGAATCACTTTTTTTTTTTTCTTGACAAAATAATGAAAAATTAAAAAAAAAATTAAGTGTAACAAAATATTAAAACTTAAAAAGATAAAAAAAAAAAAAATGAGAATTCTATCTCATTTTGATTTCATCTTATTTTTCCGTTTTATTTCTTTTGTTCAATAGTAAATTAGGGTTTGAAAGAACACTTTTTTTTTTTAAAGATTTAGGATCTTAACACTAATTTTCGAAAATGGAGACACATAAGTACATATGAAGTAATGATAAGCGGGAATATTTATATGCAAGTTATCCCAGAAAAGTGAGAAAAGCTCATAGATGTACAATTCTTAATCTATGGCCTTAAAACCTAACTGACATAACCCACATGTAGTTTATCTAATTCATCATATGATGTATGATGATTCTAAATATCATCAAAAACATAGGCCACCGGCCACTTCTCTCTAACCTATCTCACCAACTCGCATCTAGAAGCTATTAATCTCTCTCTCTCTCTCACCCCCACCCCCCAACTCCCCCTTAAAAAGACTATAAAAACATACCTAATGACCTCCAAAGGCCGGCTTTTGAGTCTTTGCATCACCAAAAAGAAAACTTCTCAACCCAAAAATAAATTTTATACAGATATATATATATATATGCTCACTCTTCAAATATTATATTACTATTTAAACTTAGGCTAACTGTTATAGGTTACTGACTGAGTTGGAAAATTTTGTGGAAGAAATCCATGGGAAGGTCTCCCTGTTGTGAGAAAGCTCATACAAACAAAGGCGCATGGACTAAGGAAGAAGATGACAAACTCATTACTTACATAAGAGCTCATGGAGAAGGTTGCTGGAGGTCACTTCCTAAAGCGGCCGGTCTCCTCCGTTGCGGCAAAAGTTGCCGCCTCCGGTGGATTAATTACCTTAGACCTGACCTTAAGAGAGGCAACTTCACTGAGGAAGAAGATGAACTTATTATCAAGCTCCATAGTCTTCTTGGTAACAAGTAAGCTCACTCAATCACTAATTATAATTACTATATATAGTTTTGTGTTCAATTTTCTTGAATTGATTGGAGATTTCTAAAGAAAGAAGTAATTTACTATAATTTCACTTCTAATTTTGAGAATCGTCACCGTGGCTGGCCTTTAAGCACTTATTAATATGTTAAATAAAGAAATTTTTTGAATTTTCATATACTCACTTCTTCTTTTTTTATAAAATATATAACCAATGCTGCAAACGGAAAAAAAAAAAAAAAAAAAAGTTTGTTATATTAGATCTTTAACAAGATTCACTTGATCTTTTGTTAGTTTGCAATGTTATACGTACACTCGCTTTATCCTATTTATAGAAAGCTTGCTATTTTATGTAGTAATTTCTTTTAGTTCTTGTTTTTTATACATAAAAAGGGTAACACTTGTGAAAAATTGAGCTTTTCACGCTGTCTAATATTAATTACATACTTTATAACAAAAAC
This sequence comes from Lumnitzera littorea, assembly GCA_024138015.1. NCBI lineage: Eukaryota > Viridiplantae > Streptophyta > Magnoliopsida > Myrtales > Combretaceae > Lumnitzera > Lumnitzera littorea. The sequence goes on from JAMXBB010000010.1 coordinate 96,778,649, forward strand.
GAGCACATAAAAAGTGAGAGTTACTTTATTGTGTATCTTAACAAGTATTGAATAATATTTTGCTATATAAAATGTCGATTAATGATATTTACATTTGATTTTTCTTTTATCTTATTATAGATGGTCCCTTATAGCCGGAAGATTACCCGGGAGGACCGATAATGAGATAAAGAACTACTGGAACACACACATAAGAAGGAAGCTTTTAAATAGGGGAATCGACCCTGCCACTCATAGACCCTTAAATGAAACTCAACAATTACAAGAGGGGTCATCGCCAACAATTTCATTTGCTACTTCAAATGTGTTCTCAAAAGATCAAAAGGACAACATCAACAATGGTACTATTCCCGTATTGGGTACTCAGGCTGAGAATGACATGATCCAAGAAAAGTGTCCTGACTTAAACCTTGAGCTTAGAATAAGCCCTCCAATTTATCAAGCTGAGCCATCAAATAATGATATGATTGTGAGGAGGAATAGCACCAAGTATAACACATGTCTTGAGTGCAGTTTGGGGTCGAAAGACGGCATGGAGTGTAAGTGCAATGTTGGGAATGGGAAGATTGGTAATGGAAGCAGTTGTTATGACTTTTTGGGGTTGAAGACTCGTGTTTTGGATTATAGATTTTGATTGGGAAGAGACAAAGAAGTTTGTGGTGATGAATTATGTTGTATTGGAAAAAGAGAAATGACAGGGAGAGATTGGTATTAATTTAAGATCTCTTTAGTGTTAGTCTCTATTCTCTCTTTTTTTTTTCGTTTTTTTATTTTTATTTTTTGTATTTTATTTGTATTGTTATTAATGCATTATAAAGTACAGGTTACCTTATATCAATTGGTAAAGAAAATTTGTTTACAAATTGTAATGGTTCTTTGTTTTATTGTTATGCTTATCCTTATATGAGCAAATCAAACTTCTTTTTCTGTTTATGCTGTTCCTATTAGAAAAGTTAGGATGTTTGTCAATATTTGAGGTTATTGGGCGATCTTGTTTAATTCATTATTTGATTATTATGATGTTTCATACTTAATAAATCTTTTCCTCAATGTTCATCATATCAACTCCAAAAGGTGTTTACAGTAAATACTCCTACCTTTGAGTTGAATATGGAATGTCTAATTAATGATCTTTCTATCTAACAAACACCGGAAATCATATGAATTTATTTCCTTCGGAGGCAGATAGTAATTTTATCCACACAGTTGTTTATTATATGATGATATGATTGTTGAACTCGAAGAACGTAATTATTTGCCTTTCCAAAATTATAGTAAAGTGGCAAATGTAGAGTTTTACCCCTAAAACTCTCCATTGAGGTAAAAAATTTAGCAACTGCTAATGCAAGAAATTCTGAGATCTTTTTTTTTTTTTTTTTTAATATTTTATAGGTATTTCATTTAATAAACTATTTTGTAAATCTTTATATGAACTTTCGCTTGTTATTCTTATTCTCCGATCACCATTTTCATCAAATTATGATAAGATGCAAAAAGTGACAATTTATCAAAATATCAAGTTTCAAATAGGTGTAGAATAAATAAAACGAAAAAGGAAAACTTTATTTAGTTGTTTGAGTAAAATTAAATAAGGTAATGAGTAAATGAGGATGCAATCCAGGTAAGTTTAGTGTAAGTTTTGCAAAACCTAAACCAACCTTTATAAAGTCTGATGTTTCCCTAAACCTTATAAAAGCCCTACAGGATTTTATCCTTTATTCTTAAAATATGATCCTATAGGTCAAGAACCTCGTGGAAGTGTGTTTTTATAAGATTCAAAGAACCCCCATTGAGACGAGTTTTCGTATGTTCTAGATAGGATTAAGGATAAAGTAGAGTAGAAAAAAATTAAATAGAATTAAGATTACATTTATTGACTTAGACAATAATAAAAATTGAGAATAAAAAATATTTTACATTATAGAACTTATATAAAGTATATATGGTGCCTAAGTTAATAGTAAATATTTTCATTAATATATATATTTTTTTTATGAAATCAAGTTTCCAATCGAATTTATAATCTCAAAACTGGAATCTAAACCTTATAAAGTTTTGAATCATATTTCAAAACCCGACCCTAAATCTCACAAAATATCACCCCATGAGGTTTTTATTGGATTCAACAAATTAATTACCCTTCAACAATCCGTCTAATTGCATCTTTACAAGTAATAAATCCTTTTTCTATACTATATAAAGTATTTAATTTTGTAAGATTGCAACTGGTGAAAAAGATTTTTTAATAAAAGAGATTAGGGAAAAGAAAAAAACGAATCAAACAAGCCTAATACCGTATCAACATATTTAAAAAGTATGAACATCTTCTTGAAGCTAGCGCTAAACGATTTGAACAAGTAAGAACATTTAACAAAGATAATAAAGAAAAAAGGAGGTTAAATTATTAATCTCTCGTTCTGTCCCGTAACATTGGGATGTTTGACGAGTAAATCATGCGCACACTATGATTATGTCTTCTTTATTAAAGTCAAGAAGGTTTTGTTTTCTCATTTCTTGAGGGTTGAAAAGAAATATTTGAATTCAAAGCATATACCTTGAGGGAAATATCAGTTTTGTCCCCTTTCAATATAGGATCGATTTCCCAATGTTAACAACTTTCAAGCAGGATAAATATTTAATTTTTAAATTATGCGCTCCAAGATTTCCTTCTATTTGATAATTTTCATCGCAGTGGAATGTTCTATTCACATTTGATTGGTGAAATAAAATAATTTTAAAAATTAAAGAAATAAATAATAGACATGTCTCCTTTCGATTTATTTTGTTCCAATATTAGACACTTAATGTTTTTTGTCTTTTATAGGAAAAAGATGTTTGGAAAAGGAAGAATTGGATAAGCTGTGAGGGGTGGACTGAGGAGATAATTCATGGCAGGTAACCTCAAGGTGGTAGGTAAATGAAACAAATCTTATGGCACATTCCACGAGGCTTATAAATAATATAATATGCGTGAAGAAACTAACAAAAACTTACAAACGTTTCCACAACGCACCGGTTCATCTAGAAATGAGGTGGGTCAAGAATCAAGAACAAACCAAATCGCTATCGTGATGGTATAACAAAGCTATTAATATGTAATTTATATTACATTTATAAAGTAATGAAATTATCTATATTTTTTAAATTTAATAGTTGATAGCTTTTCACAATTTTTTATTTCATTTTTCTTAATTTCAAATTTATATTATTAGTAAAATTGATATATTTATTGTCAAAAGAAATTAGTAAATTTCGTTCGGAAAAATGTGACTGAGTTTTATGGGAACCAAATTGAATTGATTGAATCAGTAAAGTTAAACTGAAGTTATTATAAAGTTTGAATCGAATTGGTCAATCTAAATTCGAAAATATTAGAATCGACACTAAATTTATCTAATTTTATCAAAATAATGTCGTTGATTTTTTTCGATAATTATAATGAAAGGAACGGATTCAAATATTATTTATTCATTATAAAATCAATGTTTATAAGGCCTTAATAATGCAATTAGAATTATGGCTAACCTATTAGAAAAGAAATTGATTTACTCCAGACTTGTTCAGTTGGACTTGACCTAGCGCAACTTCCATGAGATTATAATAATCAGACAGCAATTCTCTCCTACCTACACACAAGTAATGTGGACCCTTTCTAATAATGTGTGGTATTACTTTTCCTTCCTTTTCTCTTTTTTTTTTCCTTTATGGTGTGAAATGGTTGGATTTTCTTGCTCTAAACATATTGCTATTTCTTGGCATTTATTAAACAGATAAATGAATAAGTAAATAAACCTACTACCGGAACTGGTTGCGGCCCCAGTATTTAAATAGCGAACTGCCGGTATTAATTCTAGTTTGTCACTGAAGTCCAACAACATTTGACAAATCCTAATTCATGTCTGAGTCACAATAATTTCTAGTTTTGATACATGAACTATTTTGCCACATGATGTCACTAATTCATTACATTAATTGCCGTAATCTTGAAATGGTTGTTTTACCAACCTAATATTAAAATCTAGTACTGGAATAAACTAAATGACAAGGATAATGTCACAATATTGCGTTTTTTATTTTTATTTTTATTTATTGAAGAAAAAAGAACCCTACAAGAAGAAAGATGTAAACCCAATTCCTAGAAAAGAAATCTACGAAAGAAATGTAGGTAAATATGGGAAAAATGACACAAATGGTTGGTAGCTATTATTATTTTCTTTTCTTAATTGGTAGGACCGAGTCAAATAGTAGATTTATATTTGTATTGAGGATTTACGAAGAAAGAATATTTTTTGTTATCTTAGTTCTATTATGATTAAACATAAATTATTTAAATTATTTAAACTAATATCTTATTAATAATCTTATAATCTAATAATATAGATACCATTCTCCTAATGGGATGAAACCAGATAAAAATTCCTATCGCCGTTGTAATCAACCGAAAGGAAAAAAAAAAAAAGCCGGATAAAAATTCCCATCGCCCGTTGTAATCAACCGAAAGGGAAAAAAAAAAAAAAAAACAATATGTTAACCATTCTTGGGATAATGGCTAATGGCCCTTCATATCTTCATATGTGGAAAAGCGTTTAGCTTTTTACGCTTTTCCAAATTTTCACCCTTTGCTTTAAGCCCTTTTGTTGAGTGGAGTTAGGTGGAGACAAGGGAAGTTTCCGAGAGGGCTACCCCACACATTCCCTTCACTCATTTTGTTAAAATAAAAATATATTACTAACAAGGATGTGTTTCACTGAAAATTATTGCTTCTTTCACCATCAACAGCAACATCATTGTTCCATATGAATAGCTAATAATAGATCTAACGCCATACCAAATGACCCTGGAGTGGGTCCATCTTCTGGAACCTTTACTTCATAAAACGACCTTATCTTTATCGAAATTACGTAAATACCCTTTGTCCCATGTATTATATCTATCCGATTGGTTCGAATCTAGTCGATCCTCCTCATGCACCAAAGGTATCTTCGAATATTATATAGACATTGTGCTTTCTTGGTAAATACTTTCTCAAATTCGGTATCTTAAATTACATAATAATATATATATATATAATATATATGGGTCAATTCAAGTGTTCCTCTATATTTTTGTGGGAGTAACTACATTAGTTTTTGTAAATTATTCATATGAGGGTGCTGTCATGTCAATATTGGTTATAAGAATTTGCGATGAAACTTACATGGAACTTTAATTGCTGCAGTGCTACCTGAGTAACTAGTCATGCACAACAAACAAAAATGAATACATATAGTTATAAAATCTAGAAAATAAAACTATTATAATCAGTAAAATTATTACTAGTCTTCCATTAAAATAAAATAAAGTTTGAATCTCTTATCTCTAAAGTCATGAGTTAGATAAAAAAAAACAAATGATACATTTTTTATTATTATTTTATATAAAGAAAATTAGAACCTCCATATAGACTAATGATGAAGCTTATATGTATTTTATTTCAATTGCATATGCTTGAGATAGGTATGTTATTTAGGGGAGTCATAGCATCAAGGCACATCTCGCATTCAAAAAGAAAATGCTAAGAGCCTTCTTATAAATCGTTGATTAAGCTACAATTCTAAGCATTGGAAATGCGAGAGTTGGGTATCCTAATTTTAAGGGAAAAGAGAAAAAGCAGTAGAATTGAGTTTTATGTAAAAATAAGTGTATTTTTTTTATACTAAGAAAAATAGAAGAACGAGATTCATATTGGGTCTTGTTTTTCTACGTTGGAATATCAAAACTTATATGCATTAATATATTAATAAAAAAAAATACATAAATAAGCCTACACCTTTTATTATATAATAAATCTATGACGTGACGAACCTTTTATAATGTATTACGTATAAATGGCACATTTTAGAATTTTAATACAATTAATTAATTGGTGGCGCCATATATGCAAATGGCGAATGATGAAGATGACATATGAAAGAAATGAGAAATAGTAGTATGGAGCATGGATGGGACAGGAGAGAGATGACGATGAAGTTGGGAAATGTCTGTATCCCACACGTTACCAACTCCATCTTTTTTGGGGAGGAGGAAGCCGTCGTCCGACGTTAGCCCTATCGGTCACCACCCCTCTGTCTCTCTCATGTGACCGGTTGCGGCGATGGGTCCCCCCCTCCTATAATCGACCTTAGGGGTAGGCCTGTCTATGTGGCGGTCCACCATTGCTAGTGACTTTTCCTTTTCCAATTTTTTTTTTTTTTTTTTATTATCTCCCTCCCTAACTCTTTTAAAACTTTTGTGATTGAGGATCTGATTCATGTCTAATGGGCAGTACTAATCAAGACAATTCTGATTAGGTATGGAATCAGCACTGCACTAATCAATTAATCATCCATGTCTCCATTTTTGTGTATATACACTCAAACCTAATCCGTAAAAATTTCACGAAATTTTCCATATATATCCCTTATGACATGCTTATGGATTCATCATTATCCTTATTAAAAATATAATTTTCTAAACTCAAGCGCTTTTCATTACATGTGGAGATAATATATTCCCATATCATCTACTATTTTAAAAGGCAAGAAGCTTCTATATGTGCAAGCTGCAATACCTTTGTTTTTTTCTTTTTTCTTTTATGATAGAGGTGTATGACCCGCCACCATCAAATATATAAACCATCCTACAAACACCGTACACCGGTAAAAGAATATCTTTATTGTTAATTTGTATCTTCATTATTTTGCAAAGAGGAGGATTTTGTGTTGCAGTCATTTAGTAAAGTAATGTCAGAGTGATAAAAAATTATACCTAAAAAGAGTAAATCCCTTATAATTCCCCCAGTATGATTTGTTTATATGAACCTTTGTCTTAACGAAAATCAAACGTTAATACAGTTAGCATTGAAAAAGCAAAATCCTAAAACGGATAAGATTTCTACATAGGCACGAGACAGATTATGGTTTGAAACATATCCAAAGATTTACAAGTCCCAATAAAACCTAATCCCGATTGCTGATAATTCCTTGGCAAGGATACCGACAAAGCGTTGGGTGTGGTCATTTTTATGGCTTTAACTTTAGGTTTGAGATATTTATTCAAAATGGGAAATAAAAAAGAAAGAACGCATGCTGTGCATAGTGCGTAAGATAGCAAAAGTCTTGAAGGTATGAAAAGTTAAGTGAGTTTGGTGGGATATATCTAAAATCAATAATGCAGAGAGAGAAGATATTAAGATCAACAAAAGTACTGTTTTCTCAAGTGTGAAAATGGGATGATAGTGATAAGGACATATCTTAGTAGTTGAGATATCTGATTAATTTAAATAATTCGTGCTCGATTCTTGTACAAAGCGAAGAAAAGAAAGTTCTCTCTTTATAAATCTTTAAGATAGAATCTATTATTTTTAATTCGTTTGGATAGTTATTATATTAAAAAAATAAGGGATAAGATATTATTTTTTGTTGAAGACAAAATATATGTATGTAATGGTGAACGTATGATGTTCTCAGTGTTAGGTAGGGGTTAGCTTGATGGAACCCATTGTGCCCTAATAACAGTCAACTATATGTCGTTTTCTATTCAGAACTTTGCTTGCTACCTTTTTATCATATTCGTTGCTGGCTTGGCCCTCCCCTACACTATCCTCAACTCATCCTATCCCTTCAATTTGAAGAGAAATACCAAATCTTCCAACATCATTCATTTCTAGTCATTATTGGATGCATTTGGACTTCCATGTATATAATTTCGGTATGGAGTCTCAATCATGCATTACCATCTCGATAGATATCAATTGGAAACTGTTTCGTGTTAATGAAAAGAAGGATAACTATTCATAGTATCCATATTTTTAAGATATGCTTGACCATATCCTCTTTTTTTTTTTTTTTTTTTCCCCTATTTATGGTTTTGCTTTCATATTTGAAACATCCCTTTTGTCAAACTAAATAAGGTAAAATCCCAAGTTAGTCCATCATGATTCGATTTGGTTCTTAGATTTTGGTTTTGTCTACTTGGATCTCAAGCTAAACATTACAAATGGATCGATTAAGTTCTGAAACTTTGGTAATATACCGTGTACGACCTTCAAATTTCCAACATTTATCACAATTACAGAGAATCGTGTTTGCAGTAGAGTTATTAAGGTTATTGAAATTTATAGACATGTGTTCCCTATGGTGACTTATGCGTTATTATGATTAAGAGCAAGAAACACATAAAAGATACCAATGAAAATTTCCACTTAATTAGTAAACTATAAGTAGTTCCAAAACTTTAGTAAGAAGTTTATATACCATTTAATATTCTATATATTTTATGAAAAAATATATAATACAATTCGATAAAAACCTCTTTATGAAAAATACAAATTAATATGAGAAAAATATAGATAAAAGATATTTGATCCAAACAGCAAACATTATCTCAATTATCTATTATAAATGTAACACATAAAAAAGAAATACTACTAAAAATAAAGTAGGCATACATCTTTTATCTGTATTATTTATTATAAATGTATCAATTGTATTTTTACATATCAAATTTTTATTAATAATTATACATCATTCATCGATCTACATAGCGTATTAATACTACTAAAGCATTTCTTTATAACATATACCTTTTATGTGAAATGAAAGGCAACCGTATATTTTTTTTCAATAAAAAACTATAAGACCTACCAAAAACGACAACTTTTATAGGAAATTTTAATCATATTTTTCCATGAAAGTCTACGAAAAGCGGATTAAGACTTATGCAACCATAAGATAGATATTTATACAATTACATTTATTGAGGGCTAAGCTTTCTTCTCATCCATTTTTCCACACAATGTCCACAGGAAGAACTGAAAGTAGGTCCAGGCTACTGATTATTGAATTTAAAAAGAAAATTTGTCTAGTGGGGTCTAATTTTTATGGCTAAGGAGGACATGTTCTATGATGCAAATAATAAAAAAGAATTGGCTTTACTGTATAGAACATTGTCAAGAAGATTGGTGATATGAAAAATATCGTATTGTCACTGATAATTCCATATATCGATAAACTTTTAAACAAAAGTTTATATTTATCACAAGCTTCTTTTTTTTTTTTTTTTCACCTAGAACATGTACATGTAATTTCTTTTTGTTCATTCAAGAAGATAAGCGGACCAAGGAACACGTCGTATTTCCTACCATTTGTTTTGGAGAGAAAAACACTAAAAAAAACCTAATTTTTCCCTATTTTTTCATTTGAAAATCTTTACTTCTAGTTTTTTTTGTTTTAAAACTTAAGTTTTCAAGAATGAGTAGAAGTAGTATCCCGTTACTTTCCGTTGCAAGAGCTAATTACAGGTTTAGTCCTCCAATGAAAAATAATAAATATACAGGTCCTCAAATGAAAAAAATATTAAATATTTAAGCCTTGAAATAAAAGGTTAGAAAATTTTAGATCCTTCCATTGTTGTTTACTTTTTCTTCCAAGATCTATATTTTGGTTTCTCTTCCTTTTTAGTACTTAACTTTGAATGTCAGATATCTTCTTACTTGTTTGGAAATTTTAGATCTTGAAATGAAAATGTTGAGAACATAGATCCTAAGACGAAATACTTTTACGTCCTTTAATGTATTGGAGTCCATCGTTTTAGTGGATTGTGCTGTCGAATTCATAACATTGAAGATGCTAAGAGGGAGATGACAATGAATATGGTGTCACCATGTTCGAGATGCATGATTCCTTTCGAAGTTCCAATTATTGGTGTGGACTTTTTACTAGAGTAATCCTCAGTAAAAACCTCATCATTTACCTCGTAATCTGTTATTACAACTGAAAAATAACAATCCCTATAGAATAAGCCAAAACCCAATATCAAATACCATATATATGCGCATATAATATAAGTATTAGTCAAACACACACAGAAAAATACTACTATTAAATGTAACAAGTAATAGTTTTAATGTTTCATTTAGGCTCATAAACGTCACGGTCTTACATCTTAAGACTTAGGCTTACTCATAATCCCTAACATGCAAAAAATATATATATATATATTACATAAGTATTTGGTGTTAGGTACTCCTCAATATCCAAGTGCCATAAACTAATCTAAATCTACCTAAGTCATTTTAGTATGAAACTTTACGGAGGACAACGTTGCATAAAAATCGCTAGGTATCCACCAGCACCACTGGACCTAACCAGTAGGTAATCAAAGCCAAGTACAACCAGCAACACAATTAAGTTCAAGTATCAATTTAGTCCGGTTTATATTTGCTAACCTAATACACACATTCAACAAAAACGTATCACATACTTAGAGCTCCTATCTTAAAATGATCCATCACTACGTATCTTCTAGTACCTATTCAAAATGTAAACGCTAACTTAGAATTTAATAAATTCGCAACTCGATACTTCTTTCTCCTTAACTCTACCCTCTACTTCATACTTTAAGCTTCTAAATCACACTCCAATTTCTCGCGCACTCACACATACTATGCATCGCCATACAACCACAACTATACTTAGTCAATCACATATACTTTACGATGCTCACACATACACACACAACGCATACTACACCTGACACGCACATACTCACACACGATACACACTAACCTACACCTCACATACTCTTATGATTCACATCCTAAACACTAACACACACACTTCCAATTGCATAGACATATACAGAAATTCTACGACATATACACCTATACAAAATATAGTACACGCACACTACACATCCCAAACACCACTTCATAACACCATCAAGATGTAATTTATATCATAACCGCATCACCACCACCACCACACTAACAATATCAACATCTTCATTCCAAAACTTAAAGGAACCCTAAAAGCATAAATTGGAAAAGGTAAAATGGAGATAGAAGGAAAACTTACTTGATTATGGAGAAAAGATTGATTCTTGATGAAGTCCTCTTTCAATAACATGAATCTTGATTAGGAATTTAAAGTTAAGAGGAGTGCTATAGGTTTCTTAGAAAGTATTGTAAGTTTTTGTGAGAGGGAGTTATGACAACTATAAGTTACGCTTGATTGAACTAGTGAGAAGTATAACTTTTTCCCAAACCAAAATGGCCTTAGCATTAATGTGTAATCACATACCATATCGATATTTAGATCTTTTCTCATAACAATGTTGCCCTTAGTACTTGATATCGATTTACATACCATACCAAAGGCTAGATATAAAAATTACTTATTTCCTTTAATTCCCATAAATTAATTTATTTATCATTTTTTTTATTTTTAACTTAGGTTTTACAGTTTTTCCTCTCTCAACAAAACTTTCATCCTCGAAAGTTTACATACTTGCGTCCTCACATAGTTTTAGATACTTGGTCTTGATCTCCTCCTCAAGCTCCCAAATTGCTTCTCTTTCCAACTGGTTAGGCCACTGAACTTTGATGTAAGGAATAGTCCTTCTCCTTAGTTGTTGTACTTTAATAGTAACTATCTTTACCAGTCGTTCCACCACCAACGTATCCGACTGCAACTCTAACGACTTTAAATCTACTACCTGCACATGCGATTCTTCCTTATGATTCGGACTGGGTTTCTTATATTTTCTCAACATGGACATATGGAAAACATTTTGCACACCCTCTAATAATGGTGCCAGTCTTGCTGCCTTTGTACACTAGGTAATCCATAACCTCCTCGAGTACCCTGACTTCCCTACATATTCTGATCACCCTGAGCATTTTGCCCTTCAGTTGGGTAGTCCTAAGGTCACGAAGAACTTTAACTTGCTCTCCTAGGCGGCATTCTAAGGATGGAAATGTAGACAACCAACCCAAAAGAAAGTTAAGAGATGGGTAAACAAAAAAAAAAAAACAATAAATAACAACGCAATAGGAAATATTAAGAGGACATAAGGCAACTTGAAAAAAAATACTTAAACACTTGATAGTTCATTCCCGGATTCAAGCTTAACCCTTAGCTATTCGAGCCCCTTTTCTCTTTTACCTCTTCTTCTTCTTCTTCTTCTTTTACATCTACCACATCTCTACTATCACGGCCGTAATGGAGGAGGGGATCGCTCTCTTAATACACAATCACAACCGTAAAGAAAAGTGAAATTTCACTCCAACAACGGTCACTCCCTTGGTTACAATGGTGATAATGGGGATGATGGCTGTTGTTCGCTCAATTCTCTCTTATCATGCCCATAATGAAGGGGACAATGGGCACTAATCACTCAATTCTCTTTTATCATGCTCGTGATGAAGGGGGTAATGAGTTTTGATCACTCAAATCCTATCCATCTACGAGTTATCATTCTTATTTCCCTAAAGATCCTCAACCTAGGCTCTAATACCACTAAAAGCTGTAACACCCAAGAACTCAAGATACCACAACTTCGCCATGTGTCCCTAACTTCTACTAACACATGAGACGTCTAGGAACCTACATCTTGTCTAAGATCCTAATGTGTCTAAGAGCTCAATTATTAGTAGGGCTTAACGTAGGAGGTGAGAAACCAATAAGTCCTTCGAAATATCGAAAAAAATAAAGCAAGTAGATCAACAAATGGAATATAGTAGCTGATGTGAAGTTGTTTGAAGGATATTACTCACCAACGAATACAATACGACTTGGCACTTCACTTGATATGACATATAAGTTAATGTTAAGGTCCACCCGCCACTAATCTTGAGCTATTCGGCAAGATTAGATAAGAGTGTGTGAAAATAGACTGGGAAAGGGTTGTCTCGCAAGAACAAGTATATTCAATACCTCTAAGGAATGTAAGATGATTCCAACTACAAGTAGAATGGACTATTTATAGTAATTCCCCAAGGCAACATTACAAATAAAGAAAATTACAAAAAAAGCATACAAAAAAAGTAGATTCCTAGTACATATGAAAAAAAAGTAAATAGAACGAATGACAAAAAGGGAAAATAGTACAGTATCAACTGAAAAAGATAAGTGGTAGCTCGTCAATGGTCCCGTAATAATGAATCTTTGGGTGTAGTAGCTGAGCTAGATCATAATGTAGTGGCAACAAGTTATCGAGACGAGTAAGAAGTATCGTAAGTATTAGTGGTAGGCCGAAAGAGAAGTACTCAACCAGCAGGAGTCTATGTCTCAACACTTGATAGGAAACTCTCGGCAACTAAAGGTCCGAGCAAGACTTGGTGTGCAAGGATTGGGTCCTCGTCACTCGGTAAAGAGATCTTCGCAAGGGAGAAGTCGGCATTGACATAAGGGTCAAAGTCAAGTAAAGTATACCCACCTAGAACTTTTAAGGAGTTCAATCACCATTTTGCGGTGTACTGTTTCTCGTTCTCAACAGGCTAATGAGAGAAAATTCTTTAGGCGAGTAACTGAAGGCCTCGAAGGCACACATGAGTAAGTGGACCAATGGTCAGCATTCCATCAGTTCTTTAGGGTTGTTGAAGATTTGCCTTCAAATTTTGGCTCTCTTCTTCATCAAGTACATAGGGTGTCAGGTCAACCACATTAAAAGTAGCAAATACATCGTATCCGTCAAGCAACTCAAGTTCATATGCATTATCATTGATGCACTTAGGAATCTTAGAAGGTCCGTCTGGTCTGGGGGAAAGCTTGTCCGTTCACTTCCCAAGGAAACACTCCTTGTTGAGGTAGACGCAGATAAGGTCTCTGAAGTTGTAAACCACTCATCTCCTTCCTCAACTTCCTTGCTCTTTCTATCGAGCTATAGTCTGTGCCAGTTATTTGGTAACTTTTTTATGCAACTTTTGGAATTCTTTTGCACGCTGCAAACCTCATTGACTTTCCAATTAAACGGTTAGGCTGATAGCCATATCTAAGGGTAAATTCAGGTTAAGTCCATAGACGACCTCAAAAGGTGACCTTCCTGTCAAGCTGTAAATTGATCAGTTGTAAGCAAACTTAATAACAAGTAGGCATAGGTCTTAATTATGTAAGTTCTTCCCAACAGTTACTCGTAGAAGGTTGCTAACTATCCTATTTACTACCTCAGTCTAGCCGTCTGTTTGAGGGTGGCAAAAAGTACTATACATAAACTTAGTGTCGAGTTTATTCCATAAGGTTTTCCAGAAGAAACTCGTGAACTTAGAGCTACAATTGGACACGATACTTCTCAGTAGTCCATGCAATCGCATGATTTCCTACAAAAAGAGGTTAGCGACAAATAAGGTATCATTAGTTCTATGGCAGGGAATGAAGTAGCTTATCTTACTGAATCGATCGACCACAACCTTAATTGAGTTATGTCTTCTCAATGTTCAAGGAAGGCTGAGCATGAAATCCATGCTTAGGTCGGTCTATGGGCGCTCAAGTATGGGCAAGGGTGTGTACTCTCCATACGGCTCTCTCCTCTCTTTCTCATGTTTACATACCTTGAACCTCTTAAGAATTCAACGCACATCCTTCATTATCTTAGGCCTATAGAAGTGTTCTTTCAATATTTCAGTCGTCCTCTTTTCTCCAAAATGGCTAACTAAGCCTCTAACATGAGATTGCCGGAAGAGTAGCTTTTTAGTCGAACCACTCAACACACAAATCTACTTATCCTTCATCAGAAACCCTTAGCTCAAGTAGAACCCATCTACTATTCCAACATTGCACTTGGCTAGTAAGGGCCCAAAATATGGATCATGTTCATATTGATGGGGCAGTGTGCCAAATCCAAGTACTTTGGCCTATATAGTCGTAATAAGGGTATGACGATAAGAAAGAACGTCAGCTACCGTGTTTGTGCTCTATTTCTTATATTGAATGACGTAATAGAAAGACTCAAAGAACTCGACCCATTTGGCATGATGTAGAGAAAGTTTTTGTTGCCCTCGGAGGTGTTTAAGAGATTCATGATCTAAGTAGATGATGAATTCTCTTGACAATAGGTAATGCTACCAGTTCTGTAGTGTTTGGATAAGGGCGTAGAACTCCTCGTCATATGTCGAGTAATTTAAGGCAACTCTTCTTAGTTTCTCATTGAAATAAGCAAAGGGTCTGTGTTCTTGCATAAGGACAGAACCAATGTTAACACCAGACACGTCACATTCTACCTCAAAAACTTTCTCGAAGTTCGGTAAGGCAAGTACTAGGGTTGATGTCGACTTGGATTTTATGTCTTCAAAGCTCTTCTCAACTTTCTTCGACCACTTGAACTCACAATTCTTCCTATTAGTTTGGTTAATGGTGCAATTATGGAACTGAAGTTCCGAACGAATCCCAATAAAACAAATCTAGATCATGAAAACTTCTAACTTCTGCAACATTAGTCAGCGTAGGCTACTTAAGTATAGCTCTAACTTTCTCATCATCCATTCGGACTCCTCCCTCTGATACAACATAACTGAGGAATGTGGCTTTGCTCTGGCAAAACACACATTTTTTTCAAGTTGCCAAATAACCTATCAGCATAGAGAATGTCAAATACTGATCTTAAATGCTCAATATGGGAGGTAAGGTCAGCACTATAGACCAAAATGTCATTGAAGTAAACTACAACACATTTGCCAATCGGTGTCGTCAGTACGTGATTCATAAGCTGCATAAAAGTACTCAACGCATTTGTCAGACCAAATGGCATCACCAACCACTTGAACAAACCATCCTTTCTTTTTAATGTAGTTTTCCATTCATCACCAGGCCTTATTCGTATCTAATGATAGCCACTTTTTAGGTCAATCTTAGAAAAGATGTGAGCACCATGTAACTCATCAAGCATGTTATCAAGTCGCGAAATCAAATATCTGTATTTAATGGTAATTTCATTGATGGCTCGGTTGTCGATGCACATTCTCCATGATCCATCCTTTTTCGACACTAGCATGGTTGGTATAGCACAGGGGCTCATGCTCTCATGGACATATCCTCAATCTACTAACTTGTCCACTTGCTTCTTCAGCTCGGCCACCTGCTCAGGATTAAGCCTATAGGCAAGTCGATTCGGCAGCGTAACTCTTAACTAAAGGTTAATGCAATGTTCAATGCCTCTTAAAGGTGGTAAGCCTTTCAACATCTCGGCAAAAAATAAGTTGGCATACTCTTGTAGTAATATCTACACTTCAGCAGGTAAGCTCTCAGCCTCTCTCAACTCCAAAAGTTTTCTGACTAAAAGGAGCACATACTCCTTGTCCTTGACTTCACGGGCAAATTAAGCATAAGAAATCACTAAGGACTTCCGTTGTAGTGATATGATGACCTTCTCTTGTGACTCCTACACTTCCTTAGGACTCATAAGGGTCAGTATAACCTTCTTCCTGTCCTTTTAGAACATGTAGGTGTTCTTATACCTATCGTATAATAATTTCAAGTCAAATAGCTAAGGTAAGTCAAGTAAGATGTGTGAGGCACACGTTAGAAGGACGTTACACAACACTTTGTCCTTATACCTATCACTAATGGTAATAGGTACTCTAACTTGCTCGGCAATAGGGAAACCTCCCTTCTTGTTCAGCTAGTGAATCTTATACAGCTTAGGGTACAGAATAGTCGATAATTTTATGGCCTTAACTACCCCTTGCACTATGACATTAGTGCAACTTCCTTCGTCAATGATTAAGGCGCATACCTTGCCATTCACTCAGCAATTCGTATGGAAGAGGTTCTCCTTCTACTCATTCTCGTTGACCACAAAAGTACTAAGAGATCGTCGAATTACAAAACAATACTCGACTCCTGCTTTAGGAGGTGTTAGGGCATCGGGGTCTTCCTAGAACTCTTTTAGTGTTTGTTCAACTTCCACTTCTTCCTCTCCTTCACTAGCACTCTCCACTTTAAAGTGAGGCCTATCTCCCTTAATCATCATGATACGTCGATTTAAACATTAACTAACTAAGTGTCCATAACCGAGACATTTAAAGCATTTGATCTTTTAGGTTTTTCTTCCTTAGCTCTGACCTTGGTCTCTTCGAACCTTAGTCTCCTTGGCCTTTCCTTTACATCAGCTCTCTTCAGATCGGCTCAACGCTTATTCTCGACAGTCTACCTTGGTAATATTTAGTGCTTAGTCATTTCCAAGTTAGCTTAGCATGCCGCTTCTATTTGGTAACACTGGTCGAATATTTAGTATTTGGCTAATCTGATTCTACCTCTACCTTTCAACTCTTTGTGCTACTCTGATGGTTTCATTTAAAGTCACAAGACTTTGTAGCTCCACTATGTTACCAATCTCAATTCTTAGGCTAGAAATGAAACGTGCTATAGTTTATGTCTCGGGCTTGTCAACATCACATCGAATCATGAGTAATTAAAACTCTCAGACATAGTAGTCCATTGATCTGTTACCTTGCCTAAAGTCTTACAAACATCAGAAAGTATCTTGCTCGTAGTGTTTAGGAACAAACCTACTTCTTAGGACTCTTTTCATCTCATTCCATGTTCAGGCTTCTCGTCTGGCTCTCAGGCAAACATTTTGCAACTTCTTCCTCTACATTGCTACATATCCAGAAAATTCAAATACAATCACTTGAATATGAACAGCATCTTCATTGTCATAAAAGTCAATGATCTTTTCAATCTTCTCTTCCCAGTTTAGGTATTCATCGGTACTGCTAGGCCCATTAAAGCTTAGAATTTGTACTTTGAGATGCTAGACTCCCCTAGGAGCTTTAAGCTCACATTCATATATCCCAACATATTACTCCTCAACTTCATCCAACTGAAGTCTCCTTCTCGCAACTTTATCGAAACGACAAGGTGATGCTTAGTTCATAGGAATGGGTTCGAGAGCTTACTACTCATTCATCTGTCATCTTGGCCTATCTCCCCTTTTTCAGCCCTATTCAAGGACAACTCTCTCTCGCAACTCAGCCTCTAAGACCTTTTGTATCAAAATAGCTAGATTGGCCACAAAAGCTGCAAGGTCCTGTATCTGTTCATCAGTAGTATGTGTGTTTGTTGGGTAACATAACCACAACCATGAGCATCACTCTCCACATCGTTAATCTCTCTCTAAACACTAAGATTCAACATTATCAAAACAAAGCTTCAGAAAATACCCTTCACACAAGAAACT
Organism: Lumnitzera littorea; assembly: GCA_024138015.1. Lineage (NCBI taxonomy): Eukaryota > Viridiplantae > Streptophyta > Magnoliopsida > Myrtales > Combretaceae > Lumnitzera > Lumnitzera littorea. The sequence continues at coordinate 96,796,622 of JAMXBB010000010.1, forward strand.
CTTATACCTACAGAAAATACCAATCAAACAATGAACTGCAAACTGTGAACTAGCTTTACTCTTCCAAATGAAAACAGAGTATATTAAATAGCAAACTAGTAGGAACTATCACAACCTCAAACTCTGATACCAGAATTATATAATGTGCCTAAGAGCTCAATCATCACTAAGGCTTACCGTAAGAGGTAAGAAACCAATGGATCCTTTGAAATATCACAGAAAATAGAGTGAGTAGGTCAACGAATGGAATATAGTAGCCAACGTGAAGTTACTAGAGAATATGACCCACCAACGAACATAACACGACTTGACACTTTACTTGATATACTACACAAATTAATGTTAAGGTTTACTCACCACTAATCTTGAGCGACTTGGTAAGATTAGATAAGAGTATATAAAAATAGACTTGGAGAGGGTTGTCTTGCAAGAACAAGTATATTCAAGGTCTGTAAGGAACGTAAGATGATTTCGGCTACAAGGAGAATAAACTATTTATAGTATGTTCCTAAGATAACATTACAGATAAAGAAAATTACAAAAAGGCATACATAGAAAGGGGATTCCTAATACATACAGAAAATGGGTAAATAAAACAAATGACAAAAAGGGAAAATAGTATAGTGTAATGTAAAAAGGACAAGTGGTAGCTCGTTAATGGTCCCATACTAACGAATCTTTAGGCGTAGTAGCTAAGCTGGATCATGACGTGGCAGCAATAAGTTGTTGAGACGAATAAGGAATACCGTAAGTATTAATGGTAGGCTGAAAGAGAAGTACTTGACCAACAGGAGCCTATGTTTCGGCACTCAAAAGGAAATTCTCAGAAATTGAAGGTCTGAGTAGGACTTGGTGCATAGGGCTCGAGTCCTCATCATTCGGCAAAGAGATCTTAGTAAGGGAGAAGTCGGCGTCAATACAAGGATCAGAGTAAAGTAGGGTGTACCTACCCAAAGCTCTCAAGGAGTTCAGCCACTATTCTACTGTCTACTATGTATTGTTTCTTGTCCTTAGCAGGTTAATGAGAGAGAATTCTTTAGGCGAGTGACTAAAGGCCTCAAAGGCGCACGTGGGTGAGAGGACCAATAGTCGACATTTCATCAGATCTACAAAATAACTACATGAAATCTACTAATTCACAATTTAACAACCTCAAAATTACTACTAGAGTGGGATGTCGACCACTCAACTCTACAGTGAAAAACAATAACGTAATTAAAAATATTGTCACTCCATAACTTAAATCAGGAAAGAACTTTAAATCATAACTTGCAGTTTCATAGCTCCAACAACAATTAAACTATTAGATCTAGTAACAAGAGTCAGAGGCGACTCCAAAACCACATAAGTCTCCTAATTAAGCAATTATAAAGGAAATAAATACAAATCCTTTTATCCACCCTTACAACGAATCTACGATGTCCCATCTCCATCTTCATAATAGTAATAATCTCCCTACTCATCATAGTATAGATAGTCAAACTCGTAATCATTAGGATAAACCTCATCATCCACTTCGTAACCTATCCCTACAACTGAAAAATAACAATCCCCATAGAGTAAGCTAAAGCCTAATATAGGACACTGTACACATGCGCATATAACATAAGTATCAATCAAACACACAGAGACAAATACCACTATTAAATGCAACAAGCAATAATTTTAATGTTTCATTTAGGCCCACAAATGTTATGGTCTCAACATCCTAAGACTTAGGATTACTTATAACTCCTAACATGCTATATATATATATATATATATTACATAAGTATTGGGTATTGGGTACTCTCCAATACTCAAGTGCCATAAATCAACCTAGATCTACCTAGGTCATTTCAGTACGGGACTCTACAAAGGACAACATCATGTAAAGATCACCAAGTGCCTTACCAGCACCACTAAACCCGACCAATGGGTAGTCGAAGCCAAGTGCAACCTACAATACAATTAAGTCCAAGTATCAATTTAGTCCAATTAATATTTGCTAACCTAACACACACATTCAACAAACACATATCCCATACCTAAAGCTCCTATCTTAAAATAATCTAACACCACATGTCTTCTAGTACCTATTCAAAACATAAACGCTAGCTTAGAATTTAATAGATTCGTAACTCGATACTTCTTTCTCCTTAACTCTACCCTTTACTCCACACTTTGAGCTTCTAAACTGCACTCCAATTTCACGTATACACACGCACACCGTATTCCTACCACACTACCACAATTATACTCAGTCAATTACATACACTTTACAATACCTACACATATACACATGATATACACTACACCTAACACACACATACTCACTACGATACACACTAACCTACATCTGACATACTTTTATGATTCACATCCTGAACACTAAGGCACATACGTCTGACTACACACGCACATACAGAAATTCTACGACATACACACCCATACAAGATACGGTATACATATACTACACTTTTCAACACCACATTGCGACACCATCAAAATATAATTTACATCATAACCGCATCACCACCACCACACTAACAATAGCAACACCTCCATTCTAGAATTTAAAGGAACCCTAAAAGGATAAATTGGAAAAGGTAGAATGGAGATAGAATGAAGACTTACTTGATTACGGAGGAAAGATTGATTCTTAATAAAGTCCTCTTTCAATGACACGAATCTTAAGTAAAGATTTAGAGTTGAGAGGAATGTTATAGGTTTCCTAGAAAGTATCGTAAGCTTTTACTAGAGAAAGTTACGGCAACTGTAAGTTACGATTAATTGAATTAGTAGGGAGTATAACTTTTTCCCAGATCAAAATGCCCATAGCATTAATGTGTAATCACATTCCATACCGATGTCTAAATCATTTTCCATAACAATTTTACCCCTAGCACTTGATGTCAATTTACATGCCATACTAAAGGCTAAATATAAAAATTACTTATTTCCTTTAATTCCCTTAAATTAATTAATTTTTTTTTTAACTTAGGTGTTATAGTTACACTATCCCATAGATATGGACAAGGAAAAGGAAAAGATCATGGGAAAAACAACTTATAGGAATATGGCTCTCATTTATCTTGTTTAGATTTTATCAAAATTTAAAATGGTGTAGGATGGATTTGGAATTAAGTCCCTAAATCCCACTATTTTTCTCTAGAACAAAGAGAAAGTATGAGAAGGTAAAGAAGAAAACGTATTTATTTTACCATTTTGACCATTGCTATTATTTAGCTTCAATTTGAAGTTAAAATTATGGGTTTCTTGGGTAGGTCTTAAAAGGGAATGAGTTGGGGTCTTCATCTAAAATGCCTTTGAAAATAAAATAAAACCAAGGGAAGTATAGTCAATTGTATGTAGAACCTCTTCATATAATTAGATTCCTCCAAAGCCTAGACTTCATTAACTACAAAAGCTCAAAAACCCATGAGCACTCCCTCCTTACAACCCTAATGGTGCCATCCTTTCTACTCCATACATCATGCAGTCCACTCATCAACTTACCTGAGTTATTGATAATGTAAGTCAACAACCCCAAACTCGAGCTCCCTCCTTTCTTATTTGTTAATTATTGATGACACAATTGTAATATGAATCTTATTTCATTGCAAATGTTGAAGTTTTTTGAGAACGGATTAAGAAAAGTACAAGATAAGCAACGATCCATTCAATCGCTTTATATCTTTGGTAAGTTCCAAACCACTACTATATCAGTTAAAGGTGTAAGGAATAACCAATCAAGGGATACACTAAGATTTGCTAAATCATCTTATAGGAACTACTGAGCTATTACTCCTTTAGAATCACTAAACCTAATCTCAATGGGTTATAACCAAAATTATGCAATAGAATCCCTTAGGAAACCAATCATGATAATATAATAGGAAGTTGATGACATGCAAACTAATAAAACTAAGAATAAGGATCTAATGAGTGGTTCTCACCATTGGAACATGATAATTCAATCTAGAATTGTAAGATAGGAAAAAAGTTAGTTTTAAGTGCAAAAGGGAAGCATAACTTTCAAGTTAGGGTTAGATAAGGTTTATTTAAGGCTTAAGGCCGATTGACTAGCGCAAACTTGCTTGGTTGGTTAACTCCCCTTAGTTGACCTCATCTAATGAGACTTAGACCTCTCTAGCCCAAATTTCGACCTTCAAACCCCTAACCTGAGCAAGACTCTAAGGCTTCTAAGAGTTAGCCAAGTGAATCTTAACCCATAAACCAAGTAAAGACGACCTGAGTACCTAAACGACCCATGTCAGTACAAGTTTTTAGATTAATTGTACCCCTATACAGTTGACCAAACCATTGAACCTCTCCTAAAGCTTTCCACCAACATCTTCAACAGCTCGATAAGTATCCCAAAGAACTCAGTAAGTGTTCTAGGAAACCTTCTTTTACTTGTCCAAGTTGCATCCATGCCAGAGCCTTTTACTAACTACTACATCATCTCAACAAGCACCATCAATGACTAGATTAATGGTCCAGAAGTGTTCTTCGCCCTGTCCTAAGATTTTTCCGTCCAATAGTTGACTTGTTTACAACCATTTCGATTTGCTTGAGCTTAGATAACTTAGTGTTAACTTCCACACAGATTCTTCACAAAGTACAGTGCCAACGAGCCTCTCATATGCTTAGCCATCTTTTCCATGCATATAAAGGAATATACTATTATTCTTTGTATATTATGTCATTTCTACCCTTTTTAGTCTATGGTATGTTAGTTTCAAGACATTTCTAATTGTGAAAAAGTACATTGGCTATTTTTACCTTAGGGGGCATCTATAAATAGCTTCCTTCTTTATATGTCAAAAAATTCCTATTACGAATATTGAATATTCACTCTTGCTTTCTTGTAAGCTTCTTCTCTAAGATTACTCCTTTATACTCTTATCTATCCCAACCGTAGTTAGGGTTAGTGGCAAATGGACCCCATCCCTTACTTGTGAGTCATGTCAAGTGGTAGTTAAAGTCATGTTAAGCTCCATCAATGAGTCATATCCGTGTGGTGTTACTCCATATTACTACACTGCGCTTTTTTTCCCTTGTTTCTTCTTTGGCACTCGAAGGACCACTTAACCTGTAGTAAGTATTAGTGATAATATAGCTCCTAAGCATACCATCATCTCTTATTAACCCCTAGGCCGAATAAGTAACCTATAGTAACTCAATTTGCCTAATAAGTTGGTTTTTCGAGCTTAAACTTAAGAGGGACCTAAAGTAAAGTGTAAATGTAATTTATGACTAAGTGTCTAATTAATGTTACATTATAAAATTAGGAACTTGTTTGGAGTTTATGAGAGCTAAGTAGAGGTAAGTAATTACTATTACTTGTTGGTTGTGCGTGCTAAGTTTAGAAGGAAGTAGACTAATAATGGTGCAACGTTAAATATGTGATTGTTGTGTGTAGTTTGTGTTGGAACAACACAATATTTGCAGATTCCAAGTCCACACTTTCAAAGCTCAGCTCTAGGAACCAACCACATACTTTCAAAAATTGGAAAATTGGACTCTAAGGATTTGGTGTACATTTCCAAATTCCAAATTCTAGAGTACCACCTTACACCTTCAAAAATCCCTCCCAAACTTGCAAAAAATCTAACTCTAGGAAGCACTCATGGTTCTAGACTTCTTATTCAATCTTAGGGAGATCTATAAATTCACTCTCTCAAAATTCGACCTCTAAAGGGTATTATGTAAATATTCATATATTCAAAACTCAACTACAATGGTCTAGTTCCAAATAGCATGTGTCTATAGCCTCATGTAAATTCTATATGACTTGAATTGCAATGTCTTCTATGTTTGCCTAATCTATTGGAAGTCTAAGCATGCATTTGGTTGTGGCAAACATATGTGATTTGATGCAGTAGTTATGTGTTAGGCCTTTATTGCTCATTCTTTTAGGACTTCTCTATTTATGATGATTATGAATATTACGATTGCTATAATTACTTAGCTTGCAATTTGAATACTGGAGGAAGGTACGATGTTATCTTCGATGAAGAAGATACTCTAAACCATCTCAGCTACAAAGAGTTGATACGAAAACTTGTTCATTTTGGTTTTAGACTTTAGTTATTATAGTTTTATAATTTCAGTTGCATTTGGAAACCTTTTTATCTGTTTACCCATTTACTTTTATTATCTATTTACCTGTTTACTTTTATGTTGTAGACCCTAAGATACTTTAATATTAATAAAATTTGGAAACTTTCCTATAAATTTATGAGTTGTAGCAGAGTTGTTGCATTCTTCAATTATGGGATGTAACATCACCCCCTTCAGAAGCAATCTTTAGCTTAGCAATGGAGCACAAGACACAGTTGGAGGAGAGTATGAGAACTTAAGTATGCGATAGTTGTAATTCTTACCAACTCATTGCTTTGGGATTATCTCAATTATCATAAATCTTTATGTAGGAAGACGTGATGCGGTTCAATATAGTTTTTTCTTACCAAACTAAACTTAATATCACGATTCGGTTTATTTTATAAATCAAATCTAACCATACGGTTTGATTCATAAATTTTTTAAAACTAAAATATTAAAAAAAAAAAAGAAAAAAAAAAGGGATAGTTTAGTTCGTTTCTCTTATCAGACCTTTTTTATAAATTATTAAAATTCAAGAATTTACGCTTTACAATCTCATTTAGTAGTCCACCAAATAGACAATAAGACAATATAGCAGTACTGTTGCAATCTCCCGATCAAAATTCATAATGTAGAGTATAAACAAGCCAAAGAGAAATGCAAGAACATTTTTACTGGATGACAAAGCACGACAGGATCCATTATTCTTTTTTCTTTGGATGTAATATGTGCTTGCTTTATTTCAATTTTTGCATCCACTTTTTCATCATGTGATATACATATGTCTTTTTATGGACTACAATTTTGTTTGGGCCGGGGCCATTTTTCAATTATTACATCAGAGCTTTCAGGTCCTTCCTAGCCAACAACATTGTTTAATGATATTTTGCTACTTTGCATGCTCGACTATGTTTATGTGTTAGTGACTTGGTCTTTGCATGGTCTGTCACGTGATCATGCCATGAGCTAATTATTTTTTTTTCTTTTATTTATTTATTTATTTTTACTAGTTAACCGGTTCTATTCTAACGACATAACACCGAGTCGAGCCGTAAGTCTAACCAATTATAAAAAAGACTAAATTTTTTATTCCACTCAGTTTCATACGTACTTTGCCCTTTTTTTTCTCAGCCTTAGTATTAGATAATTGCATTAATGGTAAATAGGATTGGTACGACATGAGAGCAAATATTAAATAAACAAATGAACCACTTAGTTTTGATTTTAGTGTGTTTAAATTCGTTTAACTTAGTTTATTTCTGTCTTGTTAGATGACTTTAGCTAAAATTTCAATCTTCATTTAGTTGGGATAAAATTGAGGCCAGGCATAACTTGATAATCGTTATATCAGTCCCTATGGGCTCAACAACTCAAGCTTAAAATCCTATAATTTTGAAAGTTGAAGCAATAAGCGCTCTATGTAACCTTATTGTCCACCTTATATGATAACTTTGATATAGGTTTCGAATCTATCTTGGCAAGTATCCCCAATGTTCATATAGCGCTTGTCATACCCTTTTTTTTTTTTTTCTTTTTTTCTATTTTTGTCTTAAGCTTGTCACATAAGAAGGAAAAATCATTTTAAGAAGTTTTTGTTATGGTTTTGAACCCTTGATTTGTATTATTGTTAAAATTATAATTTTACTATTCATTTAAATGTATAAAATCGATATTATTTTATAAAATCATATAAAATCGATGTTAACGCTTAATTCTTATTCGAATCAAGGCCGAATGTGCGAAGCCCATCACAATAAACACAAAAGTGCACACAACAAACGGTGAACTCATCCCTTACACCACGACCTACTTGCAAAGTCATGTAGTTACACCAAGAAAGGTACAACCAATCAATAAGCCCATCTCATGTACTGCGACCTACTTAGTGAGCCATATAATTACCTGTATGAGCAAGCTTACCCCAATTGTCAAGCTGGCATACGCTAGCCATCTAACATAAGCTCAGGGTTCAGCTTGCTCTTAATCACCCCCCCTCAACTATTGTCTTTAGTGTTTGCTCTCCACTAAAGCTCATTAATGAACATCTAGATGGCTAACATATGTGGCAAACCTTGCAACTGTCAATCCTTTAGGCTGTAGATTCAATAGTTTGGTCGGCGACACCATACCACCCACAATGCAGCTCAATCTCTACTGCGGAGTACACTTTATGCCAGCAACCGATACAAACAAACTTCGAATCACCACGTATCCAGGTAACTCACATAAAAGATACCAAACACTATAAAGTAAGACGAAACATCACTCTCTCAGAATTCTCTTCTTTTCCCCTTCCTCTTCTCCCCCTCTTTTCCTTACTCAATATACTTTATGCATATCCTGAGCAAGCATTACCCCTTAGGTTCTTAATGCTCGCTCTTTTCTTCTTTTAGTCTTCTTTGCTAACTTGAGCATTGAAAGGCTACCCATTGAAGGCTTTTTGCAAGTATCAAAAAGTTGGAAATAAGACCTAAGTCCATCTCACTCGGACTCCTCACAAGCCCACCTATCCCTTCCAGTCAATTCGACCACAATCAACAATCGATAAAATTGTAAGTTTGTAAAATTATATATTAAAGTTCATAATTTTATTATAAGTTTGTATATAAATGATTTTACATCAATTTTAATTAAAAAAAATATTATAAAATCATAAACTCATGAAATCGTATTTTTTACTCATAATTTTTACAGCTATGGATTTCAGTTGCTTAATTCTCTAAGAAAAAATCTCTTGATTATTTTAGTAAGTGACATTTAGACAGACACACATTCGGAAATTACTTTTTATGTTAGTAGTACTTCTCAATGTGCTATGTGTTTTCGTACTCGATGTCACACACGATTCGTCGAATGTTTGTAGGAATATGAAACTTCCAGATTTAACAACGATACAAAACTCATCGAATGTATTAAGTATATGAAGATTCTCGAATTAATAACAAAAGCCATAAAGAGGATGATTTGGTTGTTGCACATAATATTATTAGAACTTATCTAAAAGTTAGATCTGAACTTGTTAGAGGGTCAAAAGTCAAGGAGTCAAAGGATTGAAGATAGGATGAAAAAATAATAATAATATAAGACATTTTAATTATAAAAGACAAATATATAAATATATGTGAAATTATAGTTCTTGTTTTAAACAATCAAAGTTTACTAACAAAATAATAATAATAATAATAATCGTTCAACAGTTAACACATGACTCCTCTCTGCAAGTAGAACACAACATAATAACATATTAAATACACGTTATTACTGATATCTGCCAGGAAACAGAGCATGACCTGTTATTTAACCAATATTGACAAATTTTATTGCTATTTGCAACAATTAAGTACACTTTATTGCTATTTACTATGAAGACATGTCAAAAGACTCAAGACTCAAAAGCAATATAGTAATCAATCATTACACTACAAATTAAAGAAAATATATGAAAAGTAATATTGATAGAGAAAAAGAGAGCCTAGAAAGCTTACTTGCTCAAAATGATTGAAATTTTGAGTCTTTTAGATTGAGAGTTTTAACTCTGTGAGAGGAATGATGAATTGAGTTTTGACTATGGACTTTCTTGAAAGAGAATGTTTTTTATTTTTACTTTTTTAATTTTTCATTTTTCAGTGTTTAGTTTTTACTTTTTGTTTGTAATTTAATATTTTAGTTTTATCACTTAAAAATCAACAATTTTATCTTTAATCTAGTCTTTGACTCCTGTACTACTGTGCATTCATTATTCGGCCAATAGAAGGAGCTTTCTCTCTCTCTTTCTTTGAATTTTCTTTTTCTTTTTTAATTTGGAGCAATTTGACCTACTCGACCTAGACATTTCGACTAGGTTAACCCAGCTAGCTTAAACGGATCACCTTAGGTTAATAAAAAAAAAAAGGGCTTAATTGATGCACCGACCTATTCTAATGGCTGATTCTGGTTCAACATAGCAATCTGGGTTTGATAACCATGCTTGAACCTAGGTGACTCGTATCATCTGCTCTAAATTTTAGAATTTAAAAAAGAAAAGAAAAATGTAAAAGACAATTACACTAAACAGTAAACATGAATAAGGGTGCAAAAGAATCAAATCCACTAGTACTTGAGATTGATTTAATAACAAACGAGACAAGTTCCGGTTTAAATTTTTCAAATAATTTATTAAGTTAAGCCTGAATTTTATGATACTACCTAACAAGTTTAATTGAACTTGAATTATGCTTTCACTTTAACTAAACTTTAGCCGAGTTTGTATAATGTTACTATTACAATTAAAATAAAAACAGTTATTTTAAAAAGAACCAAGCTTAATCAAGTTGAATGTCAATTTTTGATAGCCATTTCGAATCAAGTTCAACTCAAAATTATAAGCTCATCTCAACCTCCAATTTTGAAATTTTGAGTTAAACTCAAAATCATATCGTCTTAACTTATTTTTAATCTTAATGTTAAAACTAATAAGTCTAACGGTGAATATAAATCTTTTAATTTATATAATAAAACATAATTTTGTATAGCACCAATTGTCAAGAGAACCAGACCAAGCCACGCTAGAACTCAGGAGACACATGCATAACTCGAAGAAGCCTCTAAGAGAACTTAATGAAGTTATTTGTCCAACACCTAAAAAAGATCTTATTGAACCCTTAAGTCTTTTAATTAAAGAATAAGGAAAGAATATAAATAAGTGAAATGAGTCCTATAAGTCTGAGCTAAAACTCATCTCGAAAACTAAGAGCTTGAGATAACTTAAGCTCAATTAAGCACAAATTTTTTTAGCTTCAACTTAACTTCATTCATATTTAGAAAAGTTATATTCCTTTTAATTAAATTTAAATTAATAACTCTTTAACTCCATTTGGCTTCAATTAAGCTCCATGTATGCTTTAAATTGATTTAAGCTTATAAGCTAATGAGCCAAATAAGTTTTCAAGTTTAACATAGCAATGAGTTAATGAAACTCAAGTAAATATCAAGTTAAGCTTTGCATGACATTCAAGCCAGCTCAAACTATTTATCCACCAGAATACACCATAATTTCTTTTGAGATCCCCCTAGTGGACAATAAATAATCTATAAAGAAAAGTCGGTAAAGGTAGCAATCTAATTTCCCAGTTCTAGTTATGCCCATGATTTCAAATTATGAACTGCATTAACCAAAAAGCCATTTCAGTTTTAAGGAGGACGTGCATGTGCCATTATGTTTTTTATTTATATATTTTAATAAATTAGGGATTCCCCTATCAATTAAGAAAAGAGAACTGAAAATTCTCGAGAGGGAGAGAGATGGCAAAAAGAGACAAGAGAACTAATAATATGCCGGCCAGAAGGGAACACAACCTGATCGTTAGACTAAAAGGTAAGTCATAACATAGAAAATCAGAAGCCCCGTTTTATGTTTCAATCTCTTAGGAGATGCTCCGAACATCTTAACTACATAAACAAAGTTCCGGGAGACACAAAACCAAAAAATAAATGAAAAATAGTATGTAACTATGATTTCGATTAAGAGGCAATGTAGATACTAATAGAATTACTAACAAAAATGAAAATGACCACGTAGATAGAAATCCGCCATCACGTCCAAACAAATTGATTGATATTTTGATCCATCGTTCGGCTATATTTTCTCATGTATAGGCCTCAATAGCCCTACAAACTAAACAAAGGATGGGGAAATATTACAGTTTATATCTAAATTTGAGTATTTTTTATAATTATATACTTAAAATTTCATCTTGTTTAATTATATATCCATTAAAAATTTAATTATCATCATTTACACACTAATTAATTCAATCAACAAAGATCAAATTTTGAAAGTCTCAACCCTCCTTAAGGCTATAAGCTGCCACCCATAGTTGCCGTCAGGTCTCGCAAATCACATTTTTAAAGTAACTCACGACGCATAATTTTACAGAGAGTAGCCGACAAGCACCCATGGGAGTTCTATGCAGCCATTAATCATACCAACTAAACAAATGATATAAATTAAAATTAACTAAAATACAAATAATGACAACTAAATCTTTAATTTGATACATAATTAAATAAATCAAAAATTTACATGTATAATTAAAAAAAAGAAGTTGAGGTCTAGACGGCAATTACCCAATAGAGGAATGATTTCCCTCATCTGAAAACGCTTGTTTTGTCAAGTTCCCTAAAATCTTTGAAAATTTTATTAGAGCAGAGAGAGTCCCTTTTACCACCTCCTGTATGGGAGATTGGTACAGCCAGAGGTAACAAAGATCATTTATCAATTTGCAGCTACTACTTCAATTCCGTAGCTCGTAGTGGAACTCGCTCATTTTATACACTATAATTATATCAATATAGTTTCTCCTTTTCGGTGATGTGAACACTTAGGAATGCACCTTTATGCCCTTGTTTTATTAATGGATCAACGAAGTCATAACAAAATCGCATATACAGACTCAAAGAATGTTATAAAGATGAACTAAATTTACATAATCTATCTCATGTTTAAGAGCTAGTAAGACTTGACCTGACAATATTTCAGTTCCTATAATTGAAGTTGGCGAAAAGCATATTTCTGGACCAACCCTTTCTGAAGATAAAAACATTTTGAAAAAGCCAACGAATGTAATAATTAGGACAAAAATCTGAAATAAAAAACTGCCTGGTACAAAGGGCAGTCCTACGTAAATATGACACTGCTTTTTATCAAATGAATAATTGCATGATATATCTACGAGCCTATATGAATGAAAAGATGAAAATACATTCGATCAGTTCATATGATGTTTTTAATCAACAGGCCACCTCATAAGTGAGAAACGATTGGTGTCTATTTCGGAAAACTTGACCGCAACCAAATATGGCTATAGCTAATATGAATTGAACCACAATTAGATCTCACTAAACGTTTTCACTACTGATCCACAAGAACAATAATCAATGAGGACAAATTAAGCATGCCCTACAAACATAAGAAATCAGTAAACATCTCTCAAAATAATCCAAAAAAGATAATAAAGAGAAGAAGGCTGTCTTGTAATTCGGACAAAGAGATGGTTAGACTGCGAACCCCAGTCCCTCGACCCGTTTTTTCATTTAATTTAAAGTTCGAATTACTGAAGATTATAAAAAACCTAGGTTTCTCTTGAAGTTGAAGGAGCCTTCTTCGCAGCCTCTGCTGCTGCTTTCTCAGCTTCAATCTCAGCTACAATACCATCAATTTCTTCCTCCTCGAGTTGTCGCAGACCATGTTCCTTTGTCATGACAGCAATTTCTATGTTTTTCCCACCACTTTCCACAACCTATTATTTGAAAGACAAGGCACAACAACATATTGATAGTTGATTACTATAAGAGAGAGCAAGGGCAGCTTAATTGTTTCCTCCAACCAAGTATATAGGAAATTCAAATATAAAGGATCACTACAGGTCAATGCACAATCAAGCTCTTCAAACTAAAGAGCATTTCATGTCAGTAAAATAATGCAGAAAATAAGACGACAAGTCCCCTAGAAGCAAGTACTAAGTGATGTTGTTTCCCAATACAATCGGAGACAAAATGCACTATTATGCTCATTATCAAGCAATATGCAAGTTAAGACAAGCTTCCCGATTTAATTTCTCTATTCATCTTCGTCACCATTGTCTTTCAGCTCGACGTTGCAATTACTTGGTTATTATTTGATGAGCACAATTGGGTACCAAGGAAGTAGCAACCCTCTGTATTACAAACAGAAGAGACAGAATCACAACTCTCCTTTAAATATCAAGGATATGGACATTGAATCCAGAGATTATTGCACATCAAAATCTAAGGTGCTTTGATTTGCTCCAATAGAGAGTAAAAATACAGCCATCTCCAGCGACATATATGTTTAAAAGATTCTGAATCATTGGGCTTAACTATTTCAGGGGAAAAGAAGAGCCTTTAGCATCCCGAATATCCTAACACGATGGACTAGGAAGAATTTGGATTAGCAATACAGGCACTAGTCTTTGGATGATCATAACATGGTATATAACTCTCTCAGACTTTGTGACAGTATAAACAAACCTTATCCTGAAAAAATTTCACTTACCAAACCAGACAATAATCCAAAGGGCTAGAAGCTCTAGCTTCTTCCTTCTGTCTGCATCTTCTTTTGCCCCCATAAAGTTCCTCCATAATACCACTTTGTTTTCTTCCTGAGGATCTCATCCATGTCCTTAGTATCCCTTTTCTTTTCTTTTCTTTTTTTCTTTTTTTGGGAGCAAACTCTCAACACATGAATCATGTTGTGTTCCACCTAGACAGATTTACTAGGAAAGTATGCTGGCTTTTTTCCAGAGAACAGAATCAAGCATTTCAAAAGCTAAATCTTGGTGAGAGTGGAAAGTGGCATTTTCATGGCTATGCCAAAAAATTGGTGGCATTGGTAGTATGTTGCCAGGAACATAGCTGTCGTGGATGAAGTATGAAGGAGAAGAAATAGAAAAGAGTGAGGATTACCAAAGTAGAACCTATGGCAGCTGCAGATAAAATTGGGGAAGTGATGGCAAAGAAGTTAAATGAGAAATATTAATAGCAATGCTAGACATTCAAAACATATTTCGGAGGACAAGAACACATTCCCCAAGCAAGTATTAGATAATTACCAGCCACCTCTAACTGGATGGCTAGGAAAACAGGAACATAGAAGATCAATTATCTCGTCAGTTGGTTCATCTTGTCAGAATCCACTGGACCGGCTTTCACATGTCCGTCTCATATATCCAAGTTCTCCTAAGTACAAGTCTATTTTCACCAAACTTCAAATCAGATATATAGGATTAGGAAGTCACTAAGCAAAGAGAATGGCTATACACTGTTCCATAACAGAATTAGTCTACCTTTAATCAAACTTGATCATTGGGCTTTCCTATATGTACCCCAAGAAAAGAGCATAACTATGGAAAATATATATTACCCACATAATTAGAACCTAAGGGCAGTGTCAGTTCAGTTGGCATATATTGTGTTAGTATTAGGCCCACCGCTTCTTTGCTTTTCTTTTCTCTTATCCTTTAGTGATGGTGGTGGTGTTTATGGTGCTTAAGGTTTCAGAAACTTTGTTCAACGCTCATCAATTCAGGGTTTGAAGCATCTCCAGTTCCATGCCTCAAATCCAATGCACTTAGGGTGATCTTGGAATCCCAAGTGGTATTAAACTATTGAACTCACTCATCAAGTCTAGAAGAGATTTAGGATTTTAAGCAAACCACAATTTGCAATCCTCGAAGTGAGTTCATCCTATCTCCAAATCTTGTTTCATGTGTTTTGTGTCCTAAGTATCTCATTCATATCAACTCCTATTAGAAAATCTTGTGCTATTAAACCCACCCCAACAACACCCCCCCTCTCTCTCTCTCTCTCTTTTCCTAGAACAAGTTTCATCCTCAAAACTTCAGCTATCACTTACTCCAATATAGAGATGACACGAAAACTTATGAGTGATGACTTCTATTTTCTGTCAGTTAAAGTGAAATGAAGATATCCAACACATAGAATAAATTCAATTAGGGGAGTGCTAATAGGGCTGAAAGTACACATCAAACTCCTAGACGGTAGGTGTATTATTCTACATTTTCCCAAAAGATTTCTTTCTTCCCTTATTTTCTGTTGAATAATGGTTCGAGTAAGTCTTGTACTCCAACTTGGTAGTTTCCACCACCTGTCCAAGGTTGAGCCCTTGGGATTTGACAACTTTCTCATAATCATATATTAAACAACTGCAGCTGGTAGTTTGACATGCCAAATGCTTACAAGAATCCTCTAGTCTCACCCTAGGATACAACATCGCAAAAAGTAGAAGTGCCCAAGATGCAATGGAAAAACTCTTGCTTGACATTTCAAAAAATGACAAGGACAAGTACAATTTTATAGTGTATTGGGTGATTAATTTATGCACCTGAATATTGGAAAAACTGAAAATGAGGAGGACAATAAAACAGCAGTGTCTTCTATAGAGATCTTGGGTTCACTCTTAAATTGAACCCTAACATTTACCAAAGGTAAGCAATATAAAAAACTATGAATAAACTGCCCCTAAATTTCCCTCCATTTAAACCCATTACAAGATCATCAACATGATCCTGCAATAAAATTGTAGACTCTGACAACTGTTTGTTAATCTCCTCTTCGACTCTCAAAATTATATTCTTGTCAGTTAGAAGATGAAGAAAGTACGTAATGATTTCCCAAAAAGTACCGCTACCATAATGCTAAGTTTGAAACTCACAAAACTTGTGTTTTATACTAAAATAGGTTGCAAAAGTTTTTCACAGTAACTGAAGATAAAATTTTTCGATTTCATCAAGAAAAGAAAAAGAGACAAAGAAATTATTAGAGAATGCAATAATTTCCACACAATGAAATCAATTGGCAATGGCATTGTCACAAGTTGTACAGTGTCACATGAATCTGGATCTAAAAAATCATATAACAAAAGTGATAATTTTGTTTTCAATGTCATAAAATGTGGCTTCTTGATGCCTGTAGATATTTTTACGTTACTAGTGCTTTTAGTTATTTTTACCTCGCTTTTATAGAAACTCTCTGGAAAATTATGCAATAAAAGTTCACATCAGATGGAGTAGTGACAATGAATTAACAGATGAAAAGAATCCTCCTTCTTAACCATTGGATAAATGATTGTCAGGGTAAAAACTGCCAATGTAATTGCATTGGTCTTTATATCAACATAAACTTCTGAAAATTTAATTGAAGAAAAGCTTAAACTTAACACGAAAAAGTTCCATACATTAGCAAAATATCATCCTGAAAGAGTAAAATATATAGAGAAGCTCCTCGCCAGCAAAAGTATTTAAGTAAAAATATGATAAAGATCATGCAAGGCCAGAAAATCCATGGATGAAGAATATATTATCTCAGTAAAAATTCATAATCAGGTCAGTGTATAGTTTATGACACAGCACATACTTCCAAGTTGGTGATTAGTGGCAAATAATTCATAATAAAACGTTCAGCTGTTAAGCAATTAAAAATCCATAGAGCACTGACAAACTGTCAAAGTATCAGTCCAGAATAGATAACTGATCCTATTTTTCATAAAAGATATGTCAGAGAAAGACTTGCACAGGAGAATAACTGAAGTATGAATACACAGATCAAACATGATATAATGAGGGTATTGACAAGAAAATACATGCATACTGAAAAACTTACTTCAAGCAAAGCACGAATTGCTAACTTCACAGTTTCCTGTCCAGATGTTTCTTTGTAATTCTTTTCCAAAAACTCTCTCATGGAGTTTGAGTTTCTGCCAGTAGCATTGGCTTTCCATGCAGAAAAGGTTCCTGATGGATCTGTCTGATAAAGAGAAGGGACACCTGTATATGGATCAAATCCTACAATTAAAGTTGAAAGGCCAAATGGTCTCACACCACCACTTTGTGTGTACTTTTGCTGCAGACCAGCAATATAACGAGTAATATATTCAACAGTCACAGGATCCTCAACAGTAAGTCTATGACTTTGACATTCTAGGCGTGCCCTGTTTATCAAAATGCGGGCATCTGCTTTTAAACCAGCACAGGCTAAGGCGATGTGATTATCCAATGATACAATCTTCCTCACCGTTCTGCCAAAAAGAGTCAGCAAAAACCACTGTAAATGCAACTTGCCAAATAACTCTTCCAATGAATTACAGCCACAATATGCTATTTGCAAAATATGCATGTTGTTGTAGTGTAGAGTATCAAAAATACAGACAAAGCTGACCCTACTTCTACATCAAAGGAAGGAATAATACGATTGGCGCATCTACCCCATCTATCACAGCTGCAAGGAATTTCTGATTCACAAAGATATGAAAACACAGAGTATATAACGCATTTCAATTCAACTGTTTAGCTGTTCTTATATATTAAAATTTAAGAGAGAGAGAGAGAGAGAGACTTAAGTGAGGAAAGCCTCCTGGGTAAAACCATTTTGTAAACAAGTATCATCTCAGTTACTTTTCTATTGGGTCGATGATTCATGCACCAGCACCAATCAGGCACATAGCCATGTAAAAGAAGATCCGTCTAACGTCTAAATCTTTAAATCTAGCATGGCAGTTTCTATCCACTAGCTGATGTCATCCGACATTACGGAACTCTAAAAATTCTCCAGGTGCACAAAATCCATTTTCTTCTGAACATAAGGGATAACCGTGATTCAATACACGACTTCACATTACACGAGTTGGACCAATCTATGAAGATATATCTTTAATCTGTTCACGGCTAATATTACCGCAAATTTATTTATGAGAGCGTAAAAGATTATGCATTTCACCAAAGTCACTTCAAGAAAGTATTTTAACCGCTACATAAAGGTACCAGCATACCGTTCTCGGCAATCTCATCTCATTGCTCACACTTAATTTCACGATCGCGAAAGTGGCAAAAAACCTACTTAATCTTACTCAGATGTTACAAACATAGTTAAATGGCAGCACAAACATATGACAGCATGCCATAGGTTATCACCTAAAAACCCTAATTAACCCTGATTAAATGAAAATGGTAGGTACCTTGAATCTTGAAGTTTCGCAGTGGATTTCTTCTCAACCCCGAGAACAACGACGTCAGTACCACGAACTCCGACGGCGGCGTTTCCTTTACGAACGGCTTCGAGAGCATACTCTACTTGGAACAAATGGCCATCAGGAGAGAAGACTGTAATTGCACGATCGTATCTTGCCATAGCACAATTTCTTGATCAGATTAGCCTTACTGGATTAGAGTTTTTTATTAGGGTTTGGTACAGATCATAAAGGATCCGGTAGCAGTAATAAAGCGGAGTGAGCTTGCTTGGGAAGATGACCAAATTGCCGTGAGCTTGGGGAAGAAGTTATACTCGAGCGGCGTCGTTTTATGGTATAGCCATTGGTTTTCATTTCTCTGTATTAATATATTTATTTATTATGTTCACTCCATATGCCTTTAATCTATATATATATATTTGAAATAAAGTATTTCAATTTTAAATCATAGAAAAACAAGCTTTTTCAAACCTTTTTTTTTTTACTATTTTACATTTAATAAAATAGAATAAAATTAAATTAAAAAATTTATAGTGCATGAGTACAATAATAATGTAAGAGTACTAATATACTTTTTTAAAAATTTAGGGTACTAATGCTAAATTTTATTTTAAATATAAAAAATGTTGAACATCCAGAAAGTAAACCATGAATAATGATTCGAGCATATCCTATATTGCCGAGTAGAAAGCAAGAGTAGTGCATGTATACAACGTCGCAAATATTACTTTTTCCACTTGCCTGTATCATTGCTTGTGATTTACTTTCATAGTGTACACCATTTCTCTTTAAATATAAAATTGTTTTTCCAATTAAATATAAAAATGTTAAGTACATAAAAAATAAATATCAGGTGGTGTATTTACTATTTAGTATTTCCTAAGTAAAGCTAGACAATACAAAAAAAAACCGCAAATCATAATATAAGAAGAATAAAATAGTACAATTATATTGTATCATATTTAGTTTGTATAATATTTAAAAAATATTTTAGTAATTAAAAAATTAAAAAAAATTATTCATAATATAAATTACAATAAAGTTTAGTATTTTTATTTGGCAACTTGGTATTGAATTTCAAAGATATATTTATTTTTACTAAATGAAATAGATTTGTACCACTAAATATATTGTACAATTTGTTTAACTTTTTCAAAATTCTTTTATCAATTAATTTTATCCCATGTGCAAACCAACAATAAACTAGAGAATTTGTACAATGCTATACCGTAAAAATATAACAACTAAATAATACATTAAAGATAAACACTTGATTATCTAGATAATCTAATACACTTTTTCCTTTCCAATAAAGGAGGACCAATTTTTTTTTTTTGGAGATTATAGGTCATATACATACTATCTAATAACTTTAGCATGAATTTGCCATTACTCAAAATTGATTTTCGGTTATTTGGACACTATAGATGCTAAGATCGTCGGACACATGCAATATGCATGCGAGTAAGTAAGGTGCTTCATATAATAAACACGAGTGATACAGCTTGGAATGACACGTCATATAGGATGAGATAAAATGACATAAAGAGGCGGAATAGGCAATTTTATCACTCACACAATGATATGACAATAGAAGGAACTTGAAAGCATCGACTTCAAGGTTCTTGATCTCAACAATAGGGGTAGCTAGAGTATAAGAGGTTCTTGTTATTCTGATCTTTATTTGATATCTATACTCAAAGGCTCATCAATTGAGTTTTGCTTTTGTCTTCCATCTTATTTTTTAAGAATGAAGAACTAGAGCATACTTATAATATTTGTTGCTTAAAGGCCCCATCGCATTGTTATAATAACTGATAGACAATATCGATGGAATCTTTCTAAGGTTTCTTCGAACGTTTCATGGGCTTCTTGATGCTTTTTGTCCAAGCCAAGTAGCTTATGGGATGGTTTTGTTAAATACATAGGTTAGTGTTTATTAAACTCAAGTTAACCTCTACAATTTAACTCAAGTGTCAACTCAAGTTGATCCTTATGATTCAACTCGATTCGATTTCAGTTCAACTTTCAATTGAATCCAGTTTTTCTCTTAATTTTTTATCCCCTCATATATATATATAAGTCAACCACCTAGTTTGAGTTTAACAACACTAGCATAGATTTATTGACAAAGGTCAAACCTAGTCATGTTAGCCTTAACAATATCCATTTTAGACCCATTAGGCAAAGGCTCCCTTAATCATCTCAAAAGAAGGTAGCATCATTTAGATCTATCATTAGTTAACATAATTAATCTAATTGTTAGCTTAGCCTAATACAATATAAATTTATCATATCCCTCTACATTGTAACCCTTGAGAAAAAAAAATTATAAATAGAGTTTAAGTATATTGAACATTTGATAAGTACTTTAACATTCATGTCACTACCTAGTACACATGCATGCAATAAAATTGTTGCGTTGCTTTCTAATGCAATCGCATGATTTTTCTTTTTATTTTAAAAATTATAGTCATTTCAGTTTGCAAATATTTAGTTGTAGGGGCAATTCATCGAATGCATTATCTTGCAACACTATTTAAGTGTGCATATCACTTCAAATATATACATATATACATGCATATCTATATTATTAAAACCTTTGGAAACTTAAGTAACCATCATAATTAAAATGACTATTTAAATTAATATTAAATATTATTTAATAGAAAAACTAATACTAAAATAATATTATTAAGTTATATACAACTTATATTGCTTATAATTTCAACATTTACTTTCCCTCACATATTCTCTAAAACTATACTACACCTTCTACTCTCCCTCTTTTTTCTTTCTCCCACTTTCTTATTTCTTTCCTTTCACAATATCCCATAAAGCCACTTTTTTCACAATTTCCATAATTTATTTCATTCCTATAATTTTTAGAAGGAAGTTATTATAAATTATATAGATATATTAGAAATAAAATTTATAATGATAAATACAAAATGTTTTACTATAAGTTTAAAATAAATATATTTTTCTTTTTAATTAGATGAAGGAAAAAAAAACTAATTTTTGCACATCAATGCAATGTGTTGACAAGACTTAAGTAACCACCATAATTGAAATTACTATTTAGATCAACATCAACATTATGAAATTATATATAACTTATATTATGGATAAAATTGTTTTTCCTTATAATTTCAACATCTACTTTCTCCGTCTCTTGTATTCTCTAAAACTATACTACACTTTCTTCTCTCTCTTTTCTCTCTCTCCCACTTTCTTATTTCTTTCCTTTCACAATTTCCAATAAAGCCACTTTTTTTTTCACAATTTTCATAATTTATTTCATTTCTATAATTTTTGGAAGGAAGTTATTATAAATTACATAGATATATTAAAAATAAAATTTATAATGGTAAATACAAAATGTTTTACTATAAATTTGAAATAAATGTATGTTTTTTTTTTATTGGATGTAAAAAAAAAATTAATTTTTACGCATATAACGCGGATGTACTGACAGCAAGTATATATATAATGTTATTCCCTTGAAAACATCTTAAATATATTTTCTTTAATAACTAGGTGACTTTGTGCAAGTTGCTTCAATTTCTCCATTTGGTTTATGCAAATTATTCATCTCGATTAGTTGACTTTTGTATACTAACTCCATTTTAACGATTTTGGGTGATCCATAAATTTAGTTTGTGAATTTGATCTCAAACAACATCATCACGTAAATTCACATTTCAACTATGTTAGAATTTTGATTATTCTATTTAGGCCATTAGTCATATGTATGTATAATATGATTTCCTATGGCCTTCGATTCCCTAGTTTCAATTTTATCTTTAGTTCCTTTCCTTAGTTATTTTCCTTTAAGCTACAATTCAAAGTTTAGTTTCTTTCCTTTTATATGTTATCTTCCCAAACCAATACTTTCTTGATGTGTTAAATCCCCCTCTATTGTAATTTAGCTTCTTACCTTATCTACTTTTTTTTTTTTCCTTTTTAAACCTCACAAGCCCTACTCCCATTTCCTATAAATTCTTCTATTGTAACCAACCTTCTTTTTATCAACCAATAACTCTCTCAAGCCTTACTCTCTTCCACATAAGGATTTTGACAAGAAGTAGGCAAGAACACTTTATTCTTTATCATTAGCAATCGATAATAGCAACAACTTTATTTTACCCCAAAAGGCAATTGATAATGATTATCAGTAGTAAATAATAGCAACAATAACGATCAGTAAATTCTTTGATAACTTCCTACACCATAATAATCATACAGCAATTATATGCTTTGGCACCAACAAGTGATCATCACCATTGGGGTTATTGAATTAGTGTCTTTTATTAGGGTTTGGTATGAATCATAAAGGATTTGATGATAGTAATATAGTAAAGTGCGCTTGCTTAGGGAGAAGACCAAATGGGTGTGAGCTTAGGGAAGAAGTTATTTTCAAGACGGGCATGTTTTAAGGGAAAACAAGAGAAAAAGTGGAAAAAAGATAAGTTATAAATTACGAAAACCTCTTTAGCCTTTTGGTTTTACTTCTCTCTTTTTTAAATAATTTATTATGTTTTCCTTCATATGCATTTAATCTATATGTATATATTTGAAATTAAGCATTTCAATTTAAAATATTCAAAAACAAGCTTTTAAACACTTTTTTCACTATTTTGCCTTTAATAAAATTAAATGAAATTAAAAAATTGCATAGTTCAAGAATGCAATACTTATGTAAGAGTATCAATTTGCCTTTTTAAAAATTCAGGGTTGTAAACACTCAATTTTAAATATTAGAAATTTTAAATATCATGAAAATAAACCATACATAATGATATGAACATATCTTATATTACCAAGTGGAAAGCAGGAATAGTGCATGTATGTGCTTGAAGCCTTGAACATTGCAAATATTACTTTTTCCACTTTCGAAGTGTCGTTGTTCATGATTTACTTTCATGGCACACATCATTTCTCTTTAAATATAAAGATGTTAAACACATATGAATCAACTATAAACTGGTGTATTTAGCATTTCGTTAATAAAGCTAGACAATATAAGGAAAACTGCAAGCCACAATATAAGAAGAGTAAGATAATACAATTTTATTATATCATGTTTAGCATGTACGATACTAAATAAGGATTTTAATAAATGAAAAATTAAAAAAATTAATTATTCATAATATAAATTACAATAAAATTCAAATTTTTTTTTTGGCAACTTGGTTTGAGTTATTTTTTGAAAATCAAAAATATATATTTATTTTGTACTAAATGAAACAATAAATTTCAATATTTTTATTTGGCAACTTGGTTTGAGTTATTTTTTTAATTTCAAATATATATTTATTTTGTATTAAAGGAAATAATAAAATTTAGTATTTTTATTTAGCAACTTGGTGTAAGTTGTTTTTTTAATTTCAAATATATATTTATTTCGTACTAAATGAAACAAAATTTTGTACCACTAAATACATTATACAATTTATTTAACGTTTTCAGGATTCTTTTATCCATTAACTTTATCCTATATGCAAACTGACAATAAACTAGAGAATTTGTGTAATGCTATACCATAAAAATATGACAACTAAATGATTCCTTAAAGATATACACTTTACTATCTAGACATTGTTGAATCCCTCAAGCTCTTTACTATTTGTAGATAATGTATGCATATTTGGAAATATTTTCTGATATTCTATAGAGGTGACTACATATTTTCAAAAGTGATAATTATATCATAAGCTTTTTATGCTTCTAAAGTTCAATTAAATCCTTTATATTTAATGATGCATTTGAATTCTCTATTCGTATTGTCACGCCCCGAAGCGGTAGAGTCGTAACAACGCCGCCATGTAAATCATCCTAAGATAGAAGTTGGCCTTACAACCTCTATCTTAGACCTGAACTACACAAGGCGTCAACGACTAACCTACTTTGAAGTAAACAATTTGTAATTTAAATAAATCATTTACCTAAGAAAGTGAGGAAATATATATATAGTATAATTCAGTTATTACAATTAAAGTTTACAATAATTTTCCATAATATATTTTTTAGTTATTACATTATTCACAAATGAAAAATAATTCTAAAATAAAAACTTAGACCTTAAAATTATGTATTCATTCTTCAATGTTTTTCCTCACTCCTCAGGATCTAGTAGTTGCTAGCTTCAGAGTAATTGGTTGCCACTTCTTAGCCAGCACCTGCACGACGTCTATAGGGATGTGAGCAACCACAGCTCAGTAAGTTAGCACGGAGGACTTAAAACTATACCAGAAACACAACAAGGTTTTCAATCACTTATTAGATGCAATGCATGTGCAAGCAAATGCCATCGCACGACGTTGTCCGACCCGTCGTGAGATTAGAGAAATTACGCTCGCTCTAATCTGGGTTGAGGAGTTGCAGTTAATGCAACAACTCACGACCAAACCTAAGCTTGTGTAATGGAGACCTTGCTCCTCCCGTGACTACCTTCGAACCACTGTTTTCACCTTCGTCGCGACCTCCTCTCTTGTCACTTAGTTTGACTGAAGATGAAGAAGGGACTATTTTGCAATCCTGCGCTATCCCTTCCGAAGGGGTCGGTATTTGGCCGGAGAGTCCTAAGTTCCCCTAACGGGTTGCCATGCATGTCCGATTATGATTACTGATCAGATATTTGATTAAGTCCAGTTTAGGGTAATCAATCCTTACATACAAATCATATAATATATGCTAGAACAACAAATAGAATCATAGCATCACCCATAATCAAGCACATGCACACATTCAACTATCTAACAAGCACAGACAAGAATAGACAAGCATAATCTTAAGCTTCCGATATACAGCATCGTATTAATCCCAACTTACCTCGACTCCTCGCTCACTTACTCGAGGTCCAATTTGCTCAGGCCATCGCCGATCATCCCTATAACACAAACATGGTTTCAACTTTTCATATAACTATTATAGGTTCGTTTTATCCTATAATGCTTATTGTTAGGTTTTGTTTAAGGTTTAATATGCCTAATTATCTAGGTATTAAGTCTTTTACAATTATTCTAGGTTTGGGGTTAGGTTCAGGTTTGGTTTTCGCATCGATTTCTAAATTAAGTTTTAGTTCGATTTTTAAGTAATATTTTAGATTCCAACCCTAGAAGTCCGTTTCATCCCATAATGTGAAATTAATCACATTATTTCTTGATCTCCTAAATACCATCATTACCTCTAGTCAGTATTTATTTTACCTGGTACACTTAAATCCAAATTAGTGTACCGAATTCACTCCTAATGTGAGAAATTTTTACATTTTTCATATAATTACATAAATTCAAGTTTTCTATCAGATTTATTGTACATTTTTATTATTATCAAAATATCAATTTTTATTATAACATTTTCTATTTATTATATTTCCAATAATTACCTATTATATATTATTACCTTTTATGTATATAATACACTCCTAATATTTCTGTAAGCCCCAAAGTTCAGCCAAGTAACCGTAAGATTGAACCTAGAACCCAAGGCTAAAGGATCCGATCAAACCTAAATTATAAACTATTTAGCAAAATACCAGTAAAAATGACCCTGTAAACTTAAATTTAAGAAAATGAGTAGTAAAATAGGAGACTATAAAATTTTCAAATTTTAAGCATAATAACTGCTAATTACCGAAAAGGCAAAAAGTGTAATATAATAACTAATAAATTAGTAGAGATAGATTATATGTATACTAAAAATTTTAGAATGACCAAAATAATATTTAGGAATGTTCATGTGCACCCTACATGTATTTACGTGTAGATAAAAATACGCGTAATTACTAAAATTGGCCGAAAACTAAGTAAATAATTAAAGAAAAATACAAAATAATTATAAAAAAATCAGAAGAGGATAACTGCAACAAGATCAGGTTGTGGACTGAAAAGAAAAAAAATTAACCAATAAGAATTTGACAAACAAAAAGCCAAAAAACAAGGAAATGGGGCAAAATCCCATCAAATTAATGCACATTAATTACTATATTTGTCTATAAATAAGGAAAAAATTCTCAGAAGTCATTTGGATAGTTTGTGATCTGAGAAAAATCGAAACACAAGAAAAATCGAGAGAAATTCTAGAAAATAAAAAAAAAAAAAGAAAACTGTGCAGATTAGCAAGGTGAACTAAAACCACCACCCACCACTACCACCACCCGGGACCGAACCACCACCACCACCCTACACTAGAACCAGCGCCTGGACCGACTGATAGCCTTGGACCGAGTTTGGACGGCCAGAAAGCTTCGAACCGGTTAGTCATTTATTCACCTCGATTTTTGTATAATTTTGTAAAATTAGTTATTTTGCCCAGAAAATTATGAAACTTGTTATTCTGAGGTTTTAATGTATGTAGATTTAGGGAAAAATATTGATTTAGTTTAATTATGTCTGGAAATATAGGGTCCCTAACAAATTGTTCAAAACTGAGCATGATTAAACCGGAAATTAAATAGGCTTAGAGATGTAGTTTGGGGCTCAAAATTTTTCTGTAGGATTCTCATATGATGTATAACAGTGCTATGAAGCCATTTTTTTTAAATTAGTTTTCGAAAATTTTAAGTTAATTTTTAGCCCTAAAATGATGGTAAAATTGGGTGATTTAGGATTAATTAGGTGATTAGGATGTTAATTACTAATTTGGATCTTAATTAGATATTTAAGGAAGTTAATCTCTGCAGTGGAACCCTAATCCTAGCATTTAGGTACTAAGTATAGTTAATTAAGGAAATTAGGTAAGTAATATAAGAAATTAGTAATATGTGAAATTATAAATTAATAAATATGGAAAAATTAGGGTTATTTAGATAATATTAGAGTAAAAATCAGAATAATATTAAATCTAAATTAAGATTGAATT
Organism: Lumnitzera littorea; assembly: GCA_024138015.1. NCBI lineage: Eukaryota > Viridiplantae > Streptophyta > Magnoliopsida > Myrtales > Combretaceae > Lumnitzera > Lumnitzera littorea. The sequence goes on from JAMXBB010000010.1 coordinate 96,824,118, forward strand.
TTAGGTAATTATATAAAAAGTAAGATTTTCTCACATCGGGGATAAATCCAATACCCTAATTAGGACTAGCGTGTACCAAATAGCTTAGAATACTAAATTAAGACCCAATAGGATATTTGGATACTCGAGCTTAATGTAATTAATTTCACATTAGGATTCGAGCATGTTTAGGATTTAAAAATCGAACTAAAACTTAATTTAGAAATCGATGCGGAAATCGAAACCAAACCCAAACCTAGAATAATTATAAAAGACTTAAGACCTAGATAATTAGGTATATTAAACCCTAAACAACACATAACAATAAGCGTTATAGGATAAAACAAACTTATAATAGTTATATGAAAAGCTGAAACCACTTTTGTGTTATAGGGATGAACGGTGATGGCCTGAGTAAATCGGATCTCGAGTGAGTGAGCGAGGAGTCGAGGTAAGTTGGGATTAATACGATGCTGTATTTTGGAGGCTTAAGATTATGCTTGGTTGTGCTTGTTAGATAGTTAAATATGTGCATGTGCTTGATTATGGGTGATGCTATGATTATGTTTGTTGCTTTGGCGCATATTGTATGAATTGTATGTAATGATTGATCACCCTAAATTGGACTTAATCAAATATACGACCAGTAATCATAATCGAATATGCATGGCAACCCGTTAGGGGAACTTAGGACTCTCCGGCCAAATACCGACCCCTTCGGAAGGGATAGCGCAGGATTGCAAAATAGTCCCTTCTTCATCCTCAGTCGAACTAAGTGATAGGAGAGGAGGTCGCGGCGAGGGTGAAGGCAGTGGTTCGAAGGTAGTCGCGGGAGGAGCAAGGTCTCCATTACACAAGCCTGGGTTTGGTCGTGAGCTGTTGCATTAACGGTAACTCTTCAACCCGGATTAGAGCGGGTGCAATTTCTCTAATCTCACGACGGGCCGGACAACGTCGTGCGATGGCATTTGCTTGCACATGCATTGGATCTAATAAGTGATTAAAAACCTTGATGTGTTTCTGGTATAGTTTTAAGTCCTCCGTCCTAACTTACTGAGCTGTGGTTGCTCACATCCCTATAGACATCGTGCAGGTGCTGGCCAAGAAGCGACAACAACTACTCTAAAGCTAGCAACTGCTGGATCCTAGGGAGTGAGGAAAAACATGTGAAGAATAAACATATATTTTTAAGGTTTAAGCTTTTACTTTAGAACTTTTCATTTTTGAATAATGTAATAACTAGGAAATATATTACGGAGAAATATTGTAAACCTTAATTGCAATAATTGTATTATAATATATATATATATATATATATATATCTTTTGTCACTTTCTTAGATAAATTATTTATTTAAATTACAAACTGTTTCCTTCAAAGCGGGTTAGTCATGGACGCCTTGTGTAGATCAGGTCTAAGATAGCGGTTATAAGGCCAACTTCTATCTTAGGATGGTTTACACGGCGGGGGCTGTTACGACTCTACCGCTTCGGGGCGTGACAATTTCTATCACTCTAATTATCATTTCTAAACATCAATTAACATTTCAAAATGTCTAAATTTATCCTAAATCAGATTTTACTCCTAATTACCCTAATTTATAAAATTAACTTAAAATGTACTATTTTTCCATATTACTTATTTACTACATAATTAACCTAATAATTACATCTAACACTCTAATTGCTACAAGTATCATACTCTATCAGATTTCAACATCCTAAAACATCTACTTATTCACTAAGTCAGTAATTAATAATTTAATTACTTAATTAACCTTAAATTACCCATTTTATGCCTCATTTTAGGGCCTAAAAATTATCTAAAAATGTCAAAAATTAATTTTTCAAAACGGGCTTCACAGCACTGTTCTATATTATCTAAGTAATCTACAAAAAAATTTTGGGCTCGAAACTACACTCCTAAGGTCATTTATTTCTAAACCGAAACATGCTCGGTTTTGTATAATTTCTTAAGGACCCTATATCATAAGACATATTTTCATCAAAATAATATTTTTCCTTCAAACTAAATACAAAAATATTCCAGAATAACAAAATTCATAATTTTATAATAATATTTACTATTTTTACAAAATTACACAAGAATCGGGTTGGAAATTGGACTCACCGATTTGGGTGGCTCCGGCCACCGCCGGCCGCCGTGGCCTTGTCGGCTGGCCTGGGCGCTGCCACCACCGTGTGGTGGTAGTGGCTGTCCACTTTCAGCTACTCGTCTAGTATAGGTTCCCTTTGAAAGCCCTAATTGCACAGTTTTTTCTAATTTTTTTATTTTCTAAATTTTCTCTCAAATTTTTGGGTCTCACAAATTTTCTCAGATTCCTCATTGCCCAAATGAGTTCTGAAAATTTTTTCCCTATTTATAGATGATTTTTGTAATTATTATGCATTAATTTGACAAGACTTTGCTCATTTTTCTTGATTTTTGGCTTTTATGTTGTCTAATTTTCATTGGTTGATTTTTCTTTTACAGATTTAGACCTGCCACGACCTGATTTGGATCATCTTATCCTCTTCTGATTTTTTTCTGATTTTTTCATAATTAATTTATAATTTTCTTTAATTATTTACTTAGTTTTTGGCCAATTTAGGTAATTTCGCGTATTTTTATCTACACGTAAATACATATGGAGTACACATGAACATTCCTAATTATTATTTTGGTTATTCTAAAATTTTTGGTATACATATAATCTATCTCTAATAATTTATTAGTTCTTAGATTACACTTTTCGCCTTTTCAATAATTAGAAATTATTATGCTTAAAATTTGAAAATTTTATAGTCTCTTATTTTACTACTTATTTTCTCAAATTTAAGTTTACGAGGTCATTTTTACTAATATTTCTCGCAATAGTTTATAATTTGAGTTTGATTGGATCTTTTAACCAATTATCCTAAACCTTAGGTTCTAAGTTCAATTCTACGGTTACTTAGCTTGGCTTTAGGGCTTACACATATGAAAAAATTAAATTAAGTTCTTTTATATTTTAAGCAATTTATATTAGCCCTTCATATTTATGTTCTCCTTTAAGTTGTAATTCAAAGTTTAGTTTCTTCCCTTTTACATGTTACCTTTCCAAACCAATACTTTCTTGATGTGTTAAATTCTCTTGTAATTTGGCTTCTTGCCTTATTTACCTTTTTTTTTTGTTAAACCTCACAAACCCCACTTCCCATTTCCTATAAATTCTTCTATAGCTGCTAACTTTCTTTTTATCAACCACTAACTCTCTCAAGCCTTACTCTATTTCACATAGTAGCTATACATGAGATAAGGTGAGGGATAATCAAAAGAATGGATAATAAGGGATTTTGACAACAAGTGGGTAGAACACTTTATGCTTTAATTCAGTATTTGTTTGTTATAAGTTATGGTAAGCTTAGAAGATATTTGTACAAACTTGATTTTGTAACTGAGGTTTTTCAAAAGATTTGAGTTTAAAAAAATGATAAACAGTAAAATATTAAAAAAATTACAAGTATTTATAAAGTTACATTTGTAAGGAAAACAATAACAAATTCAAGATAAAGGTTTCAAAGGTCTATAGGTCAACAAAAACAATAATATGTTAATAATGGAAAATTAGAGGCCATATAAGGAGACCCTTGTAGTTTTCCTATAAGTTAGTAAAGCTAGCATTCAGGACATAGGTTAGCCAATTCTTCATTATCCTCACTTCCTAGTCCCACATTCAATTTTTTGGATTTAAATGGCACACTTGAAATCTATTTTAAACCTGCAAGATCATTATGTAGGAATGAATGACAACTTGCTTAGTAAGTAGAATAGAAATAATAGTTTGTACTTAGTATATCATAAGTAAGGTTTTTAACCAAATTAGTTAAATGTCATGTATATATAAGCAAATGCCATTGTACGATATTGTTCCGTCCATCAAGAGAATAGAGAAATTGTGTTCATTCTAATCTGAGTTAAGGACTTTAACACTATGCACTTACGAGTCAAAACCAAACTAAGCTTCTGCAATAAAGAATACCTATCACCTAAGACTCTCTTAGAATTATGGCCCTCAACCTTATCGTGATCTTCTCTTTTATCACTTGTTTAGATTAAGAGTGAGAAATGACCATTTCAGCTATCCTCATCTAAGGGGTTTGTATTTGGTCTTATAACCCCAATCGTTCCCCTAATGAGTTGCAATGCGTGTCAAGTTAGATGATAGGCCAATTTTAAGTTAGTTATGTTTTTAAGGAGAACAACTAAGCTCAAACGATTCAAGCAAAAGCATATTAACAAAGCAAACATGACATGGAGCTCAATTCCTACCATAGCAAATCAAATCTCAAATACATGTACAACACATGCAGAAAATGACAAGCAAGTACATACCAAAGTCTCCAAATATTTTGAAATAATACTTTAAAGTGTAGTGAAGTACTGATTCCACTTATGTGGATATTAAGGCTCGTTCTCTTCGTGTGTTACTCTGTCTTCCTTTATTATCCCTAACATTTAATATAACCTTTTTAGTTTCCATCAAATATATAACATGAGTTTATTTTAACATTTAAATTTGTGCCTCAAAGATCTAAAGAAGCCTAAGACAAATGAGTTGCGCTAGTAGTTCAAAACCTAGCATTTTTATATATGTTATATCTGTTGGTATTTGAATAAAGACATTTTCTTATATTAGTTTGTGAATAAGTTTTTCAAATCCATGAAGAGCAAAGACTACACACATTAAGTACTTGTTTTGTTTTATGTATGTTCTTTCTATTTGCCCTTGAGATAATAGTTAGATGATATCATTAAAATTAATCTCTTATTGTATTTAGTATGAAATGCTTGACCTTGATTCTTTGAGAAGTTTATAAACTTAATTAAGCAATTGATGTTTAATATGACACTACAATTTTTATTATTTTCAAAAAGGTAAAAGGAGTTTAAGTAGATTGCCTGTAAAAAATGAAACAAAAGAAAGGGCAATATGAAGTAAAAAAGAAAACAAAAGGAAATAATTCGGGTAAACATGTACTTATACATATTATGAAAAGTACGTTATGCACCCAAATCCTCAAATATATTATAGATGTGTTGGAAAAGGTAATAATAAGATCATAAAAGTGAGCTAGCGTATAATGCAATTAAAAAAAAAAAAGCTACACGCCACTATTTTACTACTCGATTTACCTTATAGAAGTCATAATTGCTTGGAAAATTATTCATATATAATTTCATTATATTTATCAATAGCGTATTTCCTTATTTATGTGAAAGATAATGATCATATGGTTGTAAAAATAAGCATAATTAAAGGGTAATCATTACAAAATTATCCTTAGCCTTGATAAATAATAGGCATTTAGTATATGCACTTGACCTACTCCACATCCTTTGGCCATCTTATAAAAAAAGTATAACCATGGAACATATTGTAAACATAAAATTATATTAAGAAACATTTTGCTAGAGGGTAACATATGGTTATGCTTCTCGGGATGATAATTCACAATTAAATCGCGTCGAACATCTTAAATACTTATGTTTATGCCTATATTTTATGTGTTTTGGTATGCTTGCAGCTAGACTTGGGCAAGGACCAGATTCAAATTGTGAATTGGCCCAGAATTGGCTCAGGCGGGCCTTAAACCAACTCGACCTGTTAGTGGTTAAGTCAAACCGCCTTGGCGGATCGTTGGCCTTTTAAGGCCTAAGCGGTTTACCTAAGCAAAACTGTCCGACCAGGCAGTTCAAGGACTATCTCATTTAAAAAAACAAATATATATGGCTGGTCAAAATGACCAACCCCTACCCCTCCAACCACCCCCCAAGACCCCTACCCCCTTATCTTCTATCCCATCCCTTGTTAAATTTACATATGCAAATTTAAAATTTGGCATACGTGTCACAAACACAAATTTTAAATTTACAGTTCAAAGTTTAAAATTTGTAGCATTGAACCACTTAAAATTTTTAATTTTAAATTTCAAAATGACACGTTCACACATTTCTCGGTCCTTGTAAATAACAACTTTAGGCCTAGCAGCAATACTTACTCTACAAACTAATTAAATCTCTCCAACTCCAATCATTCTGTTTTCAAATTTTTTTTAGTTGCGAAACGTTTTTAAAAACATTTCCTTCAACTAACCACCAATTTCTGTGCATAATTCTCCACTTCACTACACAGAACAATTTGCATTAGCAAATAACGCTAACATACACATACTCACCATATAATTTTCGCTTTATTTTCTCTTACATATTATTTTTATCTTTTACTCATAAATATTTGCACCAATGGAAGGGTTTTTACACCAAACCTTCTCCAGTAAAAAACATGGCTCATCATCTAGTGGTAAAAGTAAGGGTATAAGCATTAGAATTTCCAATACGTTGTCTGCGCCACTATAGTTTAAGGACGTTTAGGCATACCCAGATAACAAGTACAACCTAAATAAGTAGAGGATATATGATATGATTAAGAATGTAGAAGAAGAACTTACACCACCTCCAGGTTTCGATGTAGAACCTCGTCGCACGAGTAATCGAGGTACATTACCTCCGAGTTTTAACGTTGAACATCAACACATGAATTACCGCAGTACGCTACCTCCTGGTTTTGAACCTCCACGCATGATTGTCCCTAAACGTGATGTTAGATTCAAGTCTCCTCGTATGAGCATCCTTGTATGACCCGCAGGATTTATACCTCCGCGGATCAGTTGCCCTGCAAGCATGTTCGAGGATGAGGAGGACGACATAAAAATTATTCCCGAAATATGAGAGCAACATATGGGATAATGTGGGCCCAACAATTTGAGACCATATGGCTTAGGTAAGCCTTCTAAACCTAATAAGTTTCATATTTTTAGTACTCATTTCCATAAAGGTACGGACGAAAAGAAGAACTCGGAGGCATTCTACAACTACTACAACGCAAGTTACTTGTGAAAAATGGAAGAGAGATATAGTACCCTTAACAAGCACTTAAGGTCTAAGCATCTCGAAGAGGTGAGAATAGATAAAACGCAGCAATAGATTGCTTGAGGCGGTGGTTCATCTAGACAAATGCTAATGAGGTATGATGAAGAGAGGCATAAATATAACCTAATAGGATTCCAAGTACCGATCAGATGACATGGCCTGTACAGTTGAATATACCTTACTCTATCCTAACCGAGCTCTCCCACAGACCTATTTATGAACTCTGGGAAATTAAAAGACTCGATGCGCTTTGTAAGTTCTATCCTACCCTACTATTTGTGCTCTGTTTTGCTAGGTCTTCCTTACTATATTGTATTCACCCTGCCCTACTCTAGTAAGGTCTACTCATCCCTTCCAGGTCTACTTAAGTGTGATCTTTTCTAGTCTAATAGCTCTGTCATGCTTTGACTGTCCACTTTGCTTTGCCGAGATCGATAAGCTCGCCCTAGTTTGTTTGGCTAAAACCTACTCGATATGCTGGGATTGTTCGACTATTCCATATCTGCTTGGCCATGCTAGGTCAAACTAAAATAGGTCGGCTATTCCCATATCAGGTAAACCTTGCTAATTGAGGTCAGCCCCAATAACATCAGGTCAGCTAGTCATATTAGGTCAACCTGCCATTAGAGGTCGACCTCGGGCAAGACAGATCATCAAAAGCTCAAGTCCACCTAAGCTAAAGCTCCAAGGTCTTCAATAACTTCTTTGAATCCAACATCAACTCCTTACTTGAAGATCTCACTTGGCTATCTATTTTACTTATGTATTTGGATTTTATATTTCTTGTATTTTGCTTGTAATTACCCTCATGTCCATCTTATACTAACAAAATTGCCACTAGGGCATTCTTAGTTATTTTATTTATCTACAACTTTACCACTTTGTATAAATAGAATACTTGTATAGGGTTTTAGATAGACTTCAATATTTTTAATGAAAAACCCTTAAAACTTTTCTCTTGAAAAACCCTCTTTTACCCACTTTTATCAATCCCTTTAATAAGGATTGTGGCGAGTAACCCTATCACTCGGATCGGTGCATCACATCTGGCTAGTCTTAGGCCGTATTAGATCTTATCGATGCGTCATATTCAACTAGATAGCTCATGGATTTGCTTAAACCCCTATTTTATTTTATTTTCTTATTCGTTGTGGTACCTCTCCGTATATCCAACCCTAAAGACGCATCATAACCTGGTACAGTACTTGGCGAACATGCACATCTCATTAAATGCAGATGCATCAAAGTGGCAAAGTCGATACAAGCAGGAGACATTCAATCCAAGCTTGTGACAACTTAGCTACAAAATGATAACTTGAGCCATGTGGGAGCTCTACCACAAAGGTAAGAGAGAGCTTGCAAGTAAGTTTGCTCCCTTCGATACGCAAGTGTTCATATGTGCAGATATATGGACAGATCCTTTTCGTAATAATTCTTATATGGGTATTACTGTTCACTAAGTAGACGATAATTAGCAACTTAATAAACGACTATTGGCTTTAAAGGTATTTAACGATCAATACATGGCACAAAACATTTATAATATTATTAGAGAAATCTTAAATTGGAGGAACTTCTACATAGAATGCGAGAAGAGGTCTCGAAAGTTTAAGATAGATGTGCAATATCACTAGAACTCGACTTACAAGTTGTTGCATAGCATAGTTCTTTACAAAAATTTTCTATGTGACTTCGCTATGTACAACATGCATAGAGTTGATATTTTCCTTAATAACTAGGATATTTGTATCCAATTACTTAAAGTTTTGAAAGTTTTCATGATGCTATTAAAACTTTTCACAAGTTCACAAACCTAGTGTTCACTTATTTGTTATGTCACCCATCAATATATTTGGCATGCTAGTTGTAGATACTCAATTTTTACTCTCTTCATTAGGAAAACACAAAAAATAAGAAACTAAAGAAAACCAAAAAAATTAAGAATTTTAGAAAAATACAAAAATAAGAAAAAGTGCAAAAATAATAAGAAATTTGAAAAAAAAATTTAATAATAAATCGTACCATTCAAAATATAGAATCTTTTTAGGGTCATTAGGTTTAATTTAAGATTAGTTCATAATTTAAATAAATTTTATTTGCAAAAGAAAATAGGGCACAGGCCAATAGCTGATATGGTTAAGTCATTATTCTTGCATTCTGAATTAGCAAGTAGATTCTGGGTTCGATTCGCTTGTAAGGTACTTTGTACCATTTTTTTTTCGATTCAGGCCATAAGTGTCTAATATGGATTTGCAACGCATAACATTTATCGAGAATTAGTACCAAGGTAGCTGGTAAAAGACACGTCCCATATGCAAAAGAGGTCCAAGTTCAAATCTCCTGAAGCAAAGCATTTTCTTTTTTTCTCCTAAATGTGTTACGTGTTGGATTCCTATTGGCCAACGCAAATGAAGAGGCCATTATTGTCCTTGTGTCAAACTCGAACAGGAGGAAAAGGAAAGGAAAAAACAATGCGAACCATCCTTTTTGGACTCGATTTAAACGCACTTTTCTGCAAGACTTTATCAAATTGAATGTGAAGATCAAAAGAAGACTTGGAATGCTACAAATTGATATCCATTTCTCATCTAAATTCACTTGCTTGAGGAGTCAAAATGAAGATTGAAAGCAATAATTTCGAGTCAAATGCAATAAAAACCCATTAAATCGAATTTTTGTAATTAATCCATTTCTAGACTTTCCCATTCATAATTGATGCTTCAAAAGCTATAAAAGGGAGCTTGGGAAGCATTCCAAGGGGCAGCATGAATCGAAAAGACCCTTTGCAAATTCAATTCTGAGTTCTCTCTCTCTAGCTTCTGAGTTTTCCTTTCACTCTCTAAAAAACCACCACCCTATGGTGGTTTTCGAGTAAATCCACCACCTCTACTAGCTCCAACATCATTAATAACTCAAGACTCAACCTTTAACCAACCCCCAGTAACCACTATGCCGAAGACTCTAAGACCATCGTCAATCACTGCTTTGAAAACTCATTAAACCACCACTTCAGGTTAAGGCGCTGCTCTCACACCCAGGTTCGCCAATAAGAAACACACAAAAGTGCACTTTCTCATTTAAAATTCCTCTTCGAACCACCTAAAGCAACCTAGGACAAGTTAGAACAGTTTCTTCTTCATTGGCTTAACCCGCGACCTAAACTTAGTGTTCAATCCAACCTGGATCTAAAGCCCCAACCTACACACTTGATCCAACATCCAATCCGCCCCCTTTTCTATTTGATTTGTTTTCTTTTATTTTAGTTGTTCAGTTTTTTTTTTATAATTATTATTTATTTATTTAATTGTTTATCCATGTTAATGTAATCAAATAAAAAAAGGGGGGAAGAAAAGAAAAAGAAAAAAGAAAGAAAAGAAAAAGAAGAAAAGCAAAGAAAAAAAAGAAAAGAGCAATTTTTATTTATTTATTTATTTATTCATTTTTAAATAAAAGTAGATAAAATATAATAAGTAATAGATAAATAAAGTGATATAATAAAAAAAATAAAATAAGTAAGGTAAGGAAATTTTTTTTATCACTTAGAAAAATGTCTTTTTCTAAAGAAAATAGAAATAAATTATCCCTTTGAAAAATTAGGGCTCTTTTAGTTTTTCTAAAAATAAAAAAGTTCAATCTAGAACCTTCATTTTTTATAAATTTTCTTAAATAAACCCAATTGAACTAAAAACGTAAATCCGACATATTTTCTAAATTAAAATCAATTTAACTTGCTAAAGTTTTCGTTAAAAAGAAGTACATACGTTTGATCTCGAATAACAAATATATACGCACCTACAAAGCAACGATAAAAAAAAAAAAAAAATCTAATTTTCCTTTTACTAGATTACTTAGGTTATCCAATTAGAATAGTTAAATTAAGTTTTGTCTTATAAAATAGAAAGGTGATCTTTAAATGTTTAAATTAATTTTGGAAAGTTAATGGTACTCGTAAGGGTTTAAAATTCTTAACCCTCGATTCTAAATGTCTAGTTTTCAAAAAAATTGTTTTATAAATTGGTTTTTTAATTGATAGACCAGTAGTTAAGTTATAACCAATTGGTTATAACTTAACATTTTTTTCTCGACTTCGATCGGATAGCAACTCCAATATCTTTTCAAGTTGAAAAAAATGATTTTCTTTAAACTCTAGTTGAGGATCGGTATTAAACAAGTAGGTTTTAGCACTAATCGATTTAAAGAAGGCCCATTTTATAAAAGAACCTAAAGGGTGAAAAACTAGGCTCAACACTAATTCAGGCTCGTAAAGAACCAAACCTGTACGCATATGTATACGATATGACATTGAAGTGGTAAACTTATTATAAAGAAATTCCTCGTATTTATCTTATAGCAATTATTCTAGACCCTCATTATAAAGCAAAATTATTACTAATGAATTTGAAAACTTATTATGATTACATTTAAGATTTAACAAATTCTCGAGACGTGTACAACTTGAAAGCACAGCAAAAAGTGTCAGCATCAATGGCCGACATAGAAGAAATGCTCAACTACTATTGTAAGCCCTAAATATAAGCCAAGTAACCATAGAATCGAACTTAGTACATAAAGTTTAGGGTAATCGGTTAAATGATCCGATCAAACCTAAATTATAAATTAAAGCTAGAAATATTAGTAAAAATGACCCAGTAAGTTTGAATTTAAGAAAACAAGTAATAAAATAAGAAAATATAAAATTTTTAAAATTTAAGTATATTACTCATTATTTATCGGAAATGCATAAAATATATTCTGATAACTAACAAATTATTAGAGATAAATTATATGTATATTAAAAATCATAGAATGACCTAGATAATATTTAGGAGTGTTTTCTTGTACCTTATATGTATTTACGTGTAGGTAGAAATATATCAAATTACCTAAATTGTTAGAAATTAGCTAAAATTTTGCTAAATAACAGAAGAAAATTATAAAAAAATCAAGGAAATGGGTAGTGCTCCAAATTAAGTCTTGGCAACTAGGGAAAGTAAGAAAAAATTGGACTTATCAAAATCAAACACTTAAAAGGTAAAATGGAAAAGGATAAGCAAAAAATCTTATCTAATTAATGCCCTAAAATTCCTTTACATATCTATAAATAGTAAGAAAATTCTCAGAGCTCATTTAGTCTGTTGAGAGTTGGAAAAAATTAAGAGAACCAAAAATTGAGAAGGAAATTAAGATTTAGAAAAAATTTACTCCAAATTATGCATTTAGTACAATTAAGCCGAACCCACGTATTACCACTACCTGGAACCGAACCACCACCACCACCACCACCCTACTCCAAACCGACCACCTGGACCGGCCGACACACCTTGAACTGGTATTGGTGGCCAAAAGCTCAAAAACCAAGTGAGTCCTAAATCTCATCCTACTTTGTAAAATTTCTTAAAATTATTAATTCTGCCTAAAAAATTATGAAATTTGTTATTATGATGTTTTATTATATGTAGATTTAGGTAAAAATAATGATTAAGTTTGATCACATCTATAAATATAGGGTTCTTAAAAAATTGAACAAAACCGAGCATGTTTATAATTAGAAATAAATAGGCTTAGAAGTGTAGTTTGGAGTTTAATTTTTTTTTCTGTAAAATACTTAAGTGGTATAAAATAGTGCTACGAAACCATTTTTTAAAAATTAATTTTTGAAATTTTTAAGTAAATTTTTAGCCCTAAAATGATGAGAAAAATGAGTAATTTTGAATTAATTGAGTAATTTTGAATTATAAGGTAACCAAATGTTTAAAGATGTTAATTTTTTATGTGGAAACCTAATCCTAGCCTTTAGAGTGTTAATTGCAATTAATATAGGAATTATGTAGTAAATTTGAGTAATTTGGTAATATTTGAAATTGAAATTTTAATAAATATGAAATAATAGGTTAAATTGGATAATATAATAATAATATCAGTACATATTAAATCTGGTACAAATATTAATTTTAGGTAATTATAAAAAAATTGTAAAATTTTCTCACACCGAAAGTAAATTCGGTACACTAATTAGAATTAAAGTATATCGAGTGAGTTAGAATACTGACTTAAAACCTAGTACGATATTAGGATACTCAAGCTTACTATGATTAATTTCACATTAGGGTTTGAAACATATTTTAAGATTACTTATAGTTAAAATTGAATTAGAACTTGAACTAAAATTGGATTCGGAAATCGAACCTTGAACTAACGTAAGATGAATCGTTAATAAATGATAGGTATATAAGGTGAATTGAGTTAAATCTTAACTTAGAATATGTATCATCTAAGTATAAATACTAAAAAGCATATTTATATTATAGGACATACGGAGACGAGTTAACCTATGACAAGTGGTTGAGCAACTCAGGATTCCAAGTAAGTTAGGTTTAATGCTTCATTATATTTTAGAGTACTTGGAGACTTAGGTTTATGTATGATTGCGATTGTAAGTAGTCTTATGCATGTGCTTGTGTATCTAATTTCGTGCTGAAATCTATGTTATGTTTAATAACTGCTACGATTGGAGTGGTGTGGAATTGTCTGGTTACTTTAAACTGAATATAATCCCAATCGACCTAAATATCCTAAAAAGACATGCATTGTAACCTTGTAAAAGGTCATTAGGATTCTCTAACTAAACACTGACACCTTTGAAAAAGATAATGTTGGATAGCAAATTGGTCTTTTCCTCATCCTTAGCTGAACTAAGTAATAGAAAAGGAGGTCGTGATGAGGATGGGGGCATTGGTTCGAAGGATAGTCTTAAGAAGAGCTATGTCTCCATTACATAAACTTGGGTTTAGTTGTAAACTGCTGTATAACATGAAAACTCCTCAACCCAGATTATAGCGGGTGAAATTACTCTGATTTCACAACTGACTGGACTACGTTGTGTGATGACACTTATTTGTTGCATTTCATGAAAATAATTGTTTGATAACCTTGATTATGCTTGTATACATTCATAAGTTTCCAATTTAAGTTACTGAGCTGTAGTTGCTCATACCTGCATAGATTCTTTTGCAGGTCCTGACTTCTAATTTGTGATGTCACGATACAATTACCCAGAGGTTAGATTTCTTTTGAAGCTATGGGGAGTAAGGATCCATTGGTAAAAGATCAAGTCTTATTTAAAGTCTTGTTAGTATCCTTAAGATAAAGAACTGATATACGATATGTACATTAGTTAATTGCTGTATTATGTAGAATCTCTTAGGAATCTTACGATAATGTGAATGTAATTATATATATGTGACTTAAGATCTTACTTTTATAGTAAATTTTAGCTAAAAATCTTAGTTGAACTGTTCACTTCAAAACGAGGAGTCGTCGACCCCTTGTGTAAATTGTATCTATGATAGGCACTATGAGGCCAGTTCTTGTTATAGGTTGGTTTACACAGCAAGACTGTTGCAACTCTATGACTTCGGGGTATAACAACTATCAAAGTCAGTACGGTAGCTAGTCATCAGTCTCTCCTTCGCCACCCACTAAGGAGCGGCATTACTCTTTTATGGGTGAGTAGTTATTGGCGCAAAAATTGAAGAGGCAATAATCTGGTGGTCCAATGTCTAAGATGCAACACTATACCAATATAAATTTCGAGTTTTCAAAAAATATCTCCATTAAGGACTTTGATATTTTAGAGTGGTGGCAAAGGCATAAAAGGTGTCACGCCCCGAAGCGGTAGAGTCGTAACAGCCCCCGCCGTGTAAACCACCCTAAGATAGAAGTTGGCTTCACAACCGCTATCCTAGACCTGATCTACACAAGGCGTCCACAACTAACCCGCTTTGAAGTAGACAATTTGTAATTTAAATAAATTATTTACCTAAGAAAGTGAGGAAATATATATATAATCACTATAATTCAGTTATTACATTAATTAGAAATGAAAAGTAAAACATGTGTTGATTCTTCAATGTTTTTCCTCACTCCCCAGGATCCAGCAGTTGCTAGCTTCAGAGTAGTTGTTGCCGCTTCTTAGCCAGCACCTGCACGACGTCTATAGGGATGTGAGCAACCACAGCTCAGTAAGTAGGGACGGAGGACTTAAAACTATACCATACACACAACAAGGTTTTCAATCACTTATTAGGTGCAATGCATGTGCAAGCAAATGCCATCGCACGACGTTGTCCGGCCCGTCGTGAGATTAGAGAAATTGCGCCCGCTCTAATCCGGGTTGAGGAGTTACCGTTAATGCAACAGCTCACGACCAAACCCAGGCTTGTGTAATGGAGACCTTGCTCCTCCCGCGACTACCTTCGAACCACTGTCTTCACCCCCGCCGCGACCTCCTCTCCTGTCACTTAGTTCGACTGAGGATGAAGAAGGGACCATTTTGCAATCCTGCGCTATCCCTTCCGAAGGGGTCGGTATTTGGCCGGAGAGTCCTAAATCCCCTAACGGGTTGCCATGCATGTTCAATTATGATTACTGGTCGTATATTTGATTAAGTCCAATTTAGGGTGATCAATCATTACATACAATTCATACAATATGCGCCAAGGCAACAAACAGAATCATGGCATCACTCTTAATCAAGCACATGCACGCATTCAACTATCTAACAAGCACAATCAAGCATAATCTTAAGCCTCCAAAATACAGCAGCGTATTAATCTCAACTTACCTCGACTCCTCGCTCGCTTACTCGAGGTCCGATTTGCTCAGGCCATCGCCGGTTATCCCTATAACACGAACGTGGTTTCAGCTTTTCATATAATTGTTATAGGTTCGTTTTATCCTATAATGCTTCTTGTTAGGTTTTGTTTAAGGTTTAATATGCCCAATTATCTAGGTATTAAGTCTTTTACAATTATTCTAGGTTTGGGGTTAGGTTCAGGTTCGGTTTTCGTATCGATTTCTAAACCAGGTTTTTAGTTCGATTTTTAAGTAGCGTTTTATATTCCAACCCTAGAAATTAGTTTCAACCCATAATGTGAAATTAATCACATTATTTCCCGATAACCTAAATACCATCATTACCCTTTGTCAGTGTTTATTTTACTCGGTACACTTAAATCCATATCAGTGTACCGAATTCACTCCTAATGTGACAAATTTTTATATTTTTCATATAATTCTATAAATTCAAGTTTCCTATCAAATTTATTGTGCATTTTTATTATTCTCAAAATATCAATTTTTATTATAATATTTTCTATTTATTATATTTTCAATAATTACACATTATGCATTATTGCATATTATGCACATAATGCATTTCTAATATTTCTATTACCCTAATTACCATCTCTAAACACCAATTATTATTTCAAAATGTCTAAATCCATCCTAAATCAGATTTTACTCCAAATTTCCCTAATTTACAAAATTAACTATTTTTTCCTATTACTCATTTATTACATAATTAACCTAATAATTACATCTAACACCCTAAATGCTATAAGTATCATACTCTATCAGATCTTAACACCCTAAAACATCTACTTATTCACTAAGTCAGAAATTAATAATTTATTTACTTAATTAATCCTAAATTACCCATTTTATGCCTCATTTTAGGACCTAAAAATTATCTAAAAATTTAGAAAATTAATTTTTGAAAAAGGGCTTCATAGCACTGTTCTATATCATCTGAGTAATCTACACAAAAATTTTGGGCTTGAAACTACACTCCTAAGGTCATTTATTTCTAAATCGAAATGTGCTCGGTTTTGCACGATTTCTTAGGGGCCATATATTACGAGATATAATTTCATCAAAATAATATTTTTCCTACAAACTACATATAGAAATATCTCATAATAACAAAATTCATAATTTTCTAATTATATTTACTATTTTTACAAAAATTTACAAGATTCGGGCTGGAAATCGGACTCACCGATTTGGGTGGCTCCGGCCACCGCGGGCTGCCGTGGCCTTGTCGGCCGGCCTGGGCGCTGCCACCACTGTGTGGTGGTGGTGGCCGTCCTCTTCCAGCTCCTCGTCTGGTGTGGGTTCCTTTTAAAACCCTTAACTGCACAGTTTTTCTTATTTTTTTTATTTTCTGGATTTTCTCTCGAATTTTCAACTCTCTCTAATTTTCTCTGATTTGTATCTGTCCAAATGTGCTCTGTAATTTTTCCTGCTATTTATAGGGCTTTGTGGAATTTATTGTGCATTAAATGGGACAAGACAATTGCCTTATCCCTTGATTTTTGGCTTTTATGTTGTCTTAATTTAATTGGCCGAATTTTTTCTTATTTTTCCCAACTGCCACGACCCAATTCTGGATGATTCATGATTTTTCCTGATTTTTCCTTAATTAATTATGAATTTTCTTTAAGCATTTAGTATTATTTTAGCACATTTCGCGTATTTTAAGTAATTACGCGTATTTATACTTACATGTATATTCATATATAGTATAAATAAATATTCTTAAATATTATTTTGGTCATTCTAAAATTTTTAGTATACATATAATCTGTCTCTAATAATTTATTAGTTATTATATTACACTTTTTGCCTTTTTGGTAATTAGCAGTTATTATGCTTAAAATTTGAAAATTTTATAGTCTCCTATTTTACTACTTATTTTCTTAAATTTAAGTTTACAGGGTCATTTTTACTGATATCTTGTTAAATAGTTTATAATTTGGGTGTGATCGGATTCTTTAGCTGATCGCCCTAAACCTTGGGTTCTAAGTTCAATCTTACGGTTATTTGGCTGAACTTTGGGGCTTACAGAAGGGACTACCCATTGCTTTCTCGCATCGCCTGTGAAGTACTCGCTACTCCGGTTTTAACGGTCGCCATTAAGTAAGCGTTTAGTACAATAGGCCTAATTGTCGATAACACCGAGCCTCCCTATCTATTGTCAATGTTAAGGCAAATGCTTAAATAGAAGATTAGTACAAGGCAAGCTATAAACAACAAGAACCATGTGAGACATCAAGTAAGAAGGATAATTACTTCAGTGATTGGAACCGATTTAATGGAAGCCGAAGCTCACTCGCAAGTTTCACTCCTGCCCATGAACATAAATAGTTACCTCAAGATAATATATAATAAGTTTTCTTTTCATCCTTTACAAAAATGTTTTATCACTAGAAAAATCTTTTTTCCTAATTATCTAAAAAAACTAAATGGCATGATTTTTTCCAAAAGCGTTGATATAGCATTAAGTTTTTCCAAATTATGACCTACTAAAATTATTTTCCTTAAAAAAATTTAACTTGGATAGTCATGTACACTTTGGTGCTTTTTTGAAAACATAAAATTGATCAACAAACTAAAGGTTTTCTAAAAATCTAAAACGAACTACAGCGGTTAAATTCCGATTAGCAGATACGTAAGTACTTTTTAAGCAACCGTAAAATAATATAAAAAATATTTTTTCTCCAACTACTTCACTCTATTCAATTAGTTTAGGATATTAGGTATTCATACTGTATGAAACTTTTCTATATTTTATTTTCTTTCGATTTTTAATGTATATTTTATGAACGGATTGAAGAAAAAAAATGGTTGAAGATTCGATAAAGTAGGAAGGAAAAAAAATATTACGTAAAGGCTTAGGAAAGGGAAAAAAAAAATGGTTCAAGGGCCATGAACCAACCCTTGAACCGACAGGGCACACGAAATGGCTCTGAACTATTAGTTCACGGGCCGGTTACGGTTCAACATGACTACGACCTGTAAACTGACGGTTTAGGGTCAGTCTAATCACCACCCAAGTCTACTTACAACTACTAAGTATAAAAATAAAAGTACAAGAATCGGGGGAAAGCAAGTAAAATTATTAAAGGACCATATCTTTGTTTAGGCATCTCTTTGAAGCATAAGAACAAAATGGCCTAAAGGAATAATTTGAAGATTTCCGAATGATCACTTAAGCTTATGAAAGAAGTTCCATCTATTTTTGTCCTCTAAATATCTCATAATCATGCACAACAGAGAAATTTTAGGATTAATCTCTAATAATTGCTAAAACCACATGGCTGTTACCTAAGGGTAGATTTCGCTACTCTTAATTTTTTTTGTTATTTTATAGGTAAAATATACACAATATTACAAGATTTAACCAAGACTAAGATAAGTTGAGATTTGATGGAAATTAAGTTCAAAGTTAGATAATTTTTGGTGGAATTTGAATCCTCTCTACTAACATTTTCTCAATTTCAATCAATTTACCCAATTTAAATGATGTCGCTTGTAGTAAATAGTTTATATTATAAGTAGAAAAATGACAAATCACAATAATGACCCATGATAATTAAAAATATAAAATAATTTTAATCATTAATTTATAAATTGAGAGAATGTCAATGAAAATGATCGTTCTTTAATTTAGTGAGAACATGGATCGAGTTAAACAAGGCTCGATTTACTCAAAAAGT
The DNA here is from genome assembly GCA_024138015.1 of Lumnitzera littorea. Taxonomy (NCBI): domain Eukaryota; kingdom Viridiplantae; phylum Streptophyta; class Magnoliopsida; order Myrtales; family Combretaceae; genus Lumnitzera; species Lumnitzera littorea. The sequence goes on from JAMXBB010000010.1 coordinate 96,843,410, forward strand.
TAGATCGACATCTGATTGGTATAAGAAAATTCATATGAGATGAGTTGATAATTAATGGAGTAAACTGGGCGCACTATCATAATGTGCCTAAGAAAAAAATTTAATAAGGTCTGCTATATATTTGCAAATCTAGTTAACGTCTTCAATAATTATCTGCAATAACCTTTTTCTTTTCTCTTTTTTCTTTGATAAAGAAAATGAGGTCTATGAATATTATCATGTCAAGATATTAATAAATTGATAAGGTCATTATAGTTTAATAATATGAATATCGGTCTCTCAAACATAATGGACCATGTTCGATCTTCCTCTCCTCCTTTTGCCTTACCCCTTCCCCTTAACAAAAAAAAAAGAAGTTGCAAGTGTGTTAGTTGGCAAAAAAAAAAAAAAACTATTAGTAAATTGAGTACGTTCACTTCAAATGGCATCTTATAATTGAGTTATGTGTCCTTCTTTGTATTTTTCATTTTTGAATCAGTAATGAGATGTTACATAGAGAAAAAAAAAAGCTAAAAATCAATCGTTTACTTCAATTTACTATTAAGGGGTATAACTTAGTCATAGTTGAAGATGGTAGCTCTCTAAGTAGGTGTTTGTTCCATAGGATCTTTACGCATAGAGATGCAACCAAGGTAGATCCGAAGTAGGTTTCATAAAACTTAAACCCACTCCTATAGAGTCTAGCATTTCCTAAAACCCTATAAAAGTCCTATAAAGTTTTACCTCCTATTCCTAAAACTTAATCCTATAAGGTTAAGAAGAGGTGCGTTTTTATAGGGTTTAAATGTGATTAAAGAGAAAGTAGAGTAAAAAGAAATTAAATAGGATTAAGATTATATTTACTAACTTACACAATAATAAAAACTTAGAATCAAATTTGTTATACAAAATAGAATTTGTGTAAGTTATACATGATATGTAATTTAAAAGTAAATATTTCTCTTTATATATATATATATATATATATATATATTTTTTTTACCAAATTGGGTTTTCTATTAAGTTTTCTTAATCCCCAAACCCAACGTTTCGAATGTATCCTAAAACCTAACCATAAACCTTATAAGGAGTACCTTACGAGGTTTTTATCAAGTTTGACGGGTCAGATATCCTTCAACAACTCGTCTAGTTGCATCCCTATTCATGCATAGAGTAAGACTTTTTTTTTTTCTCTCCAAAGTGAGACTAGTTTACAAAGAACAAACGTGAAATAGTATTTAATAGCAAGATAAGTCCATTAAATTGGTATTTTCTTAGCTTAAAAGGATGGGTTTATCTTAGTTCCATTAAATTGGTATTTTCTTAGCTTAAAAGGATGGGTTTATCTTAGTTTTGTTGGCATAATTTATGTTAAGGATTTGTTTATTCAATGGGCTTTTGTGTTACTTTAAACTTGTTGCTTATGTTTATGTGCGGACAATTTATATTCAAGCCACAAGGAGCCATAACATTTCCGTATCAATTAAATCATGTTTATTGTTTATGTTACCACCACGGAACACACAAATAAACAAGAAAAATAAACAAATGTAAAGGAGAAAGAATTATAGGACTTATGTGAAACATTAATTTTCAAGGTTAAAACTCGTAAACAAAACTAAATATGTTATTATAATGCAATGGTAATAAACAATTGTTGACTCACAATTGCAAAGTATAATTTTCTCCAAATCAAGAATTTATGATTTTACAACTCTTTTCTATACAATCCAATACACTTGATAGTGTTCCAGATATTAGTTGAAGCCTAAGCCAAATGTACATATAAGGTAATAAGTTAGGCAACAAGAAATGCAAGGTAGGAAACTGCCACTAGCCATATGCTACGACTAAATCTACAATGAGACACATGTAGGTCAAATGGTACTAGACATTAAGGTTGTTCATCGAACTAAACTGAATTTAAGTGAGAAAAGAATCGAATCTCAAAATTCAATTCTTTTATGTCTTCATTTGGTTTGTAGTTTGATTCGAAGAAGGTCCAAATGGTGAGCAATTTGATTTAAGGGTTGACTCAAACCTAACTATTTAAACCTAAGTCAAACTGCTTCTTATTAAAAATAAAAATAAGCGATATTTGTCAGTTTTAAACCCTATTGATATTTTGGTGTAACCCAATTTACCTTTTCTTTTCTTTTCTTTTCTTTTTTGTCATTTCTCATTTTACTCTCAGCTTACACAATTGACTCATTTTCCTTCACATTTGTCTCTTATCTGTAGCAAACTCATGCACTTTCACTATTACTTAAGATGAAATGTCATTGTGATATAATGTTATATAGTTTTAATTCTTTTATAATTTTTGTCAATTCAGACATCAATGTTGATTGAAAACTCCAACGACTACTATTATTACTATAAAAAAATAAAATTATATTTTTGAAAAGCGATTCAAACAAACCTAACTAAACTGAGTAGTACTTAAAGCAATTCGATCTAAAATCTTAAATTATTAAAAGCGGTTTGATTTATTAAGAGTTTAAATCAAACTATTTTAAATGCGGTTTGATTTGGTTTGGTTTAGCCCCTAATTCGAATCAAACCGCAAATGCCCCTATTCAATCATCACTTAATAATCAGTTGCCCCTTATCCCATTACTTAGCCTATCCATTGCGTTACGCTCTATCTTAAGCATTTGTCCATTGTTTTGTCTACTCATTGTCTCATGTTATTCAAAACACATTATAGTCTCAATAAAGTGGTAAATGGGAGAAAAAGGAGAGAGGAAGAGAAGGTAGGGGGGAGGGGGGGTATGGGGGTGTTGGGGGAATAAAGTGAAAGGTGAGCAAGAAGAGAACCTTAAATAAGAAGATAGAAGATCACCACCCCACATTAGCGATTAGGGATGATTACTTATATGAGTGTTCATGATTCGATTTAAGAGTTGAATCAACGAACCATATTTAAGATGATTCAATCCAAACCCTTAATGAGCCGAATCATTTTTTACAGTTTAAGATGCTTAACCAAATTGCTTTGGTTCGGTTCAGTTCAATTCGGTTAAATTCAAAGTACTTTAAAAGCTCTATTTTCTAATTGTTGTCTCAAGATTTTCATCGATAGAGATTGAGAGTTAGGCCTTGAGAAATGTACCTAAGGCTTGCAAAACAAAACATCATGAGGGCTGCTAAGGAGTTGTTTGGTATAGCTAATTTGATACTTAAATTAGTAAGTTTGTAGGATTAAGATGATGGAGAGGATGTAAGAATTTGGTGAATGAGTGAATGTGTCATTACTTGTGAGGGTGAACACCTATTTATGGTAGTGGTGACGGAGACGTATCAAGGAAATGAATATATTTGAATCTTGCCTTAATGGGAAAGTACATCTTCTAAAATTAGGTAAGATCTAAGATACTTAGGGGTGATGTAACATATGATAAGGTTCGTAATCCCATGCAAGTCGGAGTATTCAACATATTCTCTTCTTAGTCCTTCGTTTGAGCTTCACAAGTAAAGTCTTAACCCTTCTAGGCCTCGAACATTAATGCCACAAATGCTCTAAATATGGTTCCCCAACTAAGGATAGCTCGAGTGCCAGGCTAAAGATCGACTCCAAGCCAAAGAAAATGGGAAATAGCTTGAGCTTGGACTTCATTAGGTCGACGTAGCCAACTAAGATTGGCTCATGGTTCATATAAGTTGAAATAGGCCCCAAGTTCCCAAAATAACCTATCAACAATGATACTAAATACTCATCTAAGTTTTTAATGTAAACACTCGATTTTTGTTCATAATAGTTATAATTTTTTTTTTTAGGGTTGTAATTTAGAAAATAAAAAAAAATTGAAGAATGATAAAAAAAGATAAAAAAAAAATAGAAAATTGTCAGAAAAAAAAAACTAAAAAACTAAAAATGAAAAAAAATTGAAAAAATTAATTTGATGGAATCTTGACTAAATGGTTGTCGAAAAAAAGCAAATCTGATATGATGATGTTAAATCTAATAAAATCAAAATTTGTAAGATTCGAATCTATTTTTCGATTTAAAAGATTTTTTTTCAAGTTTTATAAATAGGGGTTGCATCGTGCGAGCCAAAAGAGAACAATCACACATTTGTTAAAAACACGCTCGAACCTACTCCTTAGATCAATTCTATAGTTGTGCTCCCGATAGGATTAAGGATTTAATCTGTTTCCTTTCATCAGCTTTGCATGCTTTGCCTTGTAGGTATATAATAGTGGTTTTTAATTATTGTCTATAGCTTGTCTTATTTATTTATTTTATATGCGTAGTTATTTTTAAGACTTATACTAATTTTTTTTATTTTTATCATGTCTTTAATTACTAGTAATTAGTTATAGCCCTAGTGTCTAGTGAACATATGTTAAGTTAAATTTTAGTTTTTTTTTTTAGATTTCATATTTTCAAAATGACGTTTTTATAAAATCTCATATTTTACAAAATCTCGTTCTTTGCATAATGTATTAGTTTAGAAAAATTGTACTAAGCATGTTACGGTTTTTTAGATAAAAAAAAAATCATTTTGATGTTCATAAAATAAAAAAAAAATCTTTAATTGACTTTTTTTTTTATAGTGAGACATCTTCCATAGTTTGAACATCTTTTCTATGGTTCAAACTTCTTTTCCATGGTTCAAACATCTTTTCCATGGTTTAAACATCTTTTCATGGTTTGAATATCCTTTCTATGGTTAGACATCTTTTCTATAATTTGGGCTTTTTTTCCATAATTTATATATATTTTCCATTGTTTAAGTTTCTTTTCTATGATTCAAACATCTTTTCTATAATTTAGATTTTTTTTTTCTATGGTTTAAATATCTTTTTCATAGTTTAGATATATTTTCTATGGTTTAGGCATCTTTTATATAGTTAAAAAAATTTGCATATTTCATAAAATCTTTAGGGTTTTTTTTTAAAATAAAAAAAAATTATCACTTAGTTGTTTTTAAATAAAAATCTTAATTTGGGACTTTTCAAAAATTAGGTTTTTAGGTTTTTCTTTTTAGGAATAAAAATTAAGCTTCTAGGGATTTTTCTTAATAAAAATAAAATGATTAATAAAAACGCAAATTCAACCAATCATTTTTTTTTATAAAAAGAACCAACACATTAAAGTTTTCGAAAAGAACTACGATCGTCTAATCCCGGCTAGCGGGTACGTAGACACCTTCAAGGCGACGATAAAATCTGTAGAAACTTAAGGTTTTTTTTTCTTTTGATTTTATTCATTTATTTTTTTTTTAATTATTATAGTTAGAAGAATAATCCTAATTTCGGTAAATAAATAGTGATACCCGTTAGGGTTTAATAGGTTAGCCCCCGAATTTAGAACCCTCTAGTTCTTCATTCAAATTGAAATCAAAGACCGGTAGCCAAATCGTAATCAATTTGCCCAATTGATTACGGTTTCTTTTTTTTTTTTCCTAACTTCGGTCGAGTGGCAACTCCAAAAATTATTTTTAATAAAAAACCGGAATTTTCTAATTTCTTTAGTCGAGGATTAATATTAAATGGGTTAGGGTTTAGTATTAATCAGGAAATAAGAAATTAATTTTAAATAAAAGAAACCGAAAAATCAAGCTTGACAGTTTGGCCACTTCACTGGGGAGCGCTAGAGGGCTAGCCACTAAAAGTTGCCGAAAATAGGAGTATTTTTCAAAAAATAAAAAATAAAAAGATGAAATAATAAAAATAATAAAAAAGAACTTAGGTATGTTATTTTATGTATTTGTTTATTTTATTTTATTTTATTATCTTTTTTTTTTTACTAACATTTGTTTTTGTTGAAGTTTATTTATTTGGGGTAGCTTTGGGAGTTTACTTTATTTTTATTTTATTTTTTTATATCATAAATGCATGTTAGATACGATCAGAACCAGGCCATCTTAGAACCTTAAGAGGGAGGCCATTGTGTAAGTTTTGGATATTATGGGCTAACCACCTTCCGGGGCTGATCAAGCTACCCCACTTAAGTTCAGATGCAACCACAAAATCGTTGCTTTGAAAAACATAATGTTTGCAGAACATGAGAACCTTTAGAACCCATCATTTGTATTATACGAAAACTTTTCTTTCAAAAAAAATTTACAAGAACCTATGATGTGGCAGACTTAAATGGATAAAGTTAGTTATGAAGTTGTAGTTGTAATATTTCCTTGTAATTAATTTGTAATAATTCTGTGTAAAGTTTAGAATAGGTGATGATTGTACTTTTGATTTTTTCATTTTTTTTTTCTACATAACTATGGCTAGATTAAGTCAAGGGGCTACCAAACAGGTCTACGTCTACCCACCTCATTGGCCTTAAGAGATACTCTAGATATGATTCTAACTTCTTAACCTAAATAAGTAAGAATTTATTAGGAATAAAATTGGGCTCATCTTGCCCCTATAAAAGAGCCTTATGAATATTACCTAGTTGCAGACCTTAGTACATCTATTAGGGCTCGAATCTATCACTTTTCGTTTGGGCTCATATCAGTTAAGCCCAACCTTCACAGAGTAAATAAATAAAATAATAAAAAAAAAACAAAACAAATCACACCTATAAAATAATTTCAAGTAATTATCGTTTTGCCTTGTATTCTACTAGCTAGAAATATTCATTCTTTTGCATAGATTGACTCCTTAGCCTTTATCATTCAGAATAAATATGATTTAGATTTTTATTTTTATTTTTATTTAGCCTTTTTCCTTTAGAATTCCTCATTTGTAAATAGACCCTCAGTAATGTTGTTCGAGGTTTGTATATAGAATTCTATGAAAGCAATCCTCTGTAATCATCCATTTACAATCCCATCACTTAGGCTCCGTAACATAAAAGCCTCAACTTTTTCTCTCTCTCTTTCAAAAAAAAAAAAAAAAAAAAAGAAGAAAGAGAAAAGAAAGAAAAAAGAAGAAAAGGAAAAAAAGAAATTTGCTAACGGTTACAGATCCTTATGAGACTCAGGACAGATACAATTACTTGGCCTATTAAGGTAGCTAACCTAAACAGACTCACTTAGCTCGAGAAAATAACCAACCGAACCCGAGCCCTAGCCCATCAAGATAGTTGAATTAACTCAAGGTTTGAGCCATCAAGTCCAATCATGAACCGAGTCAAAACACAAAGCCATGAAACACTATCCTAAGCTTGATCCCCAGTACAAACAAATAAGGCAATTCATTAGTCCCTTCCACTTCAAAAGTTGTCAGTTCCAGCTCATTCGAACTCTAAAGAACCCAACCCAAAATCACATATGGAAGCTTAAGGGTGTTAAGACCTATAAGTCTGGGGCATGTGATATTTAGTTTTTGAAATTTCACAACTGGGGCATGTTCCAAGGAATTGGGGAGTAAGGTCAATCAATCCTTATGTAAGAAAATGGTAACTCACTTTTAAAAAGTTTTGAATGAAAAGAGGTGAGTTATATCCTATACACTAACCCTTAAACACTTTGAGAGTTAAGAGACATCATGGTGAGGATATTTTGAACTCATTCCTTAAAGAAGGTCCATTTTGAATTTGATACGCAGACCAGAATGAAATTAAGCATTCATTTTCAAATCCCAAACACAATTATCGCTTGTTAACCTCGTTGAACTGTTTTAGAGTCATTTCAAATGTAAACCTTGTCAAGAACCACCCTATAGTAGGGCAATTCGGAGGTTAGGGTCATTGATTAAGAGAGAAGAATAAAACTGATTTGTGCTTACTCCAGTAATAACAATTCAAGGATAATTTTTATTTTTAATAAATTGTTTCCTTTGAAGAAGAGCTAACATTTTTCCAAATATCCTAAAGGGCACACATACCTTATCTAAGCCAATGCATTCTAAACCTATACCTATGGATTTAGGGCCTTGATTCATCCAAAGACAAAAACTTGACAAAAGAGATAGTTATTTTTTGGTAGAGAAAGGAAAAAAACGAAATGAAATGAAAATTAAAAAAAAAAAAGAAAAAACTAGGAAAAAGGAAAATGAAGAAATACCCAAATATTAGGCTTAAGAAAATCCCCAATCAAAGAAAGCCCAAGTTGCTCTAAAAACACAAGGCCTTGAATCGCATTCCCAACCAAAAGCACAAAACCTCATATTCATTCAGAATCACGTTATCAACCACAAACCAAAAAATCCATATTTAGTTCAAAATCACACTCCAAATCACGAGCATAAACCCTTTCTATCTACTCGATTCTCAAACATAAGACCTTCCTACCTATAATATCTCTCTACTCAAAGCTCTTCCAATTTTGAAGAATAATTTATCTAAGACAAAAATTATTTTTGAAACCGAGGCAAGCGCACATCTAGTTCATTCTTAAAGGTTCTTGACTTGTACCCCCGGGTTAGATGAAAGCACTTCTTTCAAAATAAGCCCTCTCAATTAACTTCTTTTGAAACCATTTGACCAAAAGCCCAATTTACAAAACCCAAAAAGACCTAACAGATCGATCAAAGTGTATCACTTACAAATTGGATTACAATTTCTGGAATAGTAATCAAGAGTGAAATCCAGACCGAGAGTGTGTAAGGAAATCCTCTTCCACTAAACTAATCGTGAGTTACCTTTTCCTTACAAAATGAATGTTTAAGGCCTATCCAAGAAGCTCATTGTCTAGGTTACATACTAAGGTGGATATGAGATACCCTACATGTTTATAGTGTTTGCCTTTTAAATAGGAATTTGTATCCGTTAGCAAATTTTTAAGGAAAAAGAAGGAAAAAAGAAAATGAAAAGACATGAAAAGGAGAGAGAGAAAGTGGAGGCTTGTTACAAGTTTTTCCATTCATTTTCTAGTCCATTTCATCCATAGTAGCCAAATTTTCAATTAATGTTATAAACAGTTTTCACTAAATTCCTCGTTTGTAAATTTCTCAAATCAAGAGTTTTTTTCGAGTCAGCTAAGTTCTTTAGTTTTACTTTCAACTGTTAATAGAGTTTAAGTAAGTTTGAAGGGTGCTTACCCTTTATTTGTTTTCTCAAGGATATGGTCAGCTCATAGAGTACTGTTCTTATCCATATCTTCTTTAGCGCTTCAGTCAGCTTATAGAGCGCTATCCAGATTCATATTTTCATTTAGGGATTTAGCCAGCTCATAGAACGCAGTCCCAATCTAAAATTTCTTAAGCTTCCAGCTGACTCCGAAAGCACAATCCCAATTTATAATCTCTTAAGGAGCTAACCAACTCGTGAGTATAGTCCCAATCCAAAGCTTCATAGGCTCCCAATTGCCCAACTCACAGAATGTTGCCTAACTTATAATCTTTTAGGGATTTAGCAAGCTCATGGAGCGCTATCCCAATTCAAAGTTTTCCTTCATTCTTTAGGTCTTAGCCAGCTCAAAGGGCGCTTTAACCACCTTGATTAGTCAACTCATCAGGGCACGACTAAGTTTCTTAATTCCTTAGGTCTTAGCCAGCTCAAAAGGCACTTTGACCGCCTCAGTTAGTTAGCTCATTAGAAAACGACCAAGTTTTCCTTGTTTTTAGGTCTTAGTCAACTTAAATGGCACTTTGATTGCCTTGGTTAGTCAACTCATTAGGGCATGACCAAGTTTTCCTCATTTTTAGGTCTTAGTTAGCTCAATGGGCGCTTTGACCACCTTGATTAGTCAGCTCATAGGGCATGACCAAGTTTTCCTCATTTTTAGGTCTTAGCTAGCTCAAAGGGCGCTTTGATCGCCTTGGTTAGTCAACTCATCAGGGCACGACCAAGTTTCTTTATTTTTTATGTCTTAGCCAGCTCAAAAGGCGCTTTAACCGCCTTAGTTAGTCAGCTCATTAAGACACGACCAAGTTTTCCTTATTTTTAGGTATTAGCTAGCTCAAAGGACGCTTTGACTGCCTTGGTTAGTCAGCTCATCAGGGCACAACCAAGTTTTCCTCATTTTTAGGTCTTAACCAGCTCAAAAGGCGCTTTGATCGCCTTGGTTAGTTAGCTCATCAAAGCACAACCAAGTTTCTTCATTCTTTAGGTCTTAGCCAGCTCAAAGGGCGCTTTGACCGCCTTGGTTAGTTAACTCATTAGAGCACGACCAAGTTTTCTTTGTTTTTAGGTCTTAGCCAGCTCAAAGGGCGCTTTAACCACCTTGATTAGTCAGCTCATTAAGGCACGTCCAAGTTTTCCTTATTTTTAGGTCTTAGCCAGGTCAAAGGGCGCTTTGACCGCCTTGGTTAGTTAGCTGATTAGGGCACGACCAAGTTTTCCTCATTTTTAGATCTTAGCCAGCACAAAGGGTGCTTTGATTACTTTGGTTAGTTAGCTCATTAGGGCACGACCAAGTTTCTTCATTCTTTAGGTCTTTGCCAGCTTAAAGGATGCTTTGACCGCCTTAGTTAGTCAGGTCATTAGGGCACGACCAAGTTTTCCTCATTTTTAGGTCTTAGCTAGCTCAAAGAGCGCTTTGACTGCCTTGGTTAGTCAGCTCATCAAGGTACGATCAAGTTTCTTCATTCTTTAGGTCTTAGCCAACTCAAAGGACGCTTTGACCACCTTGGTTAGTTAGCTCATTAGGACACGACCAAGTTTTCCTCATTTTTAGGTCTTAGCCAGCTCAAAGGGTGCTTTGACTACCTTGGTTAGTCAACTCATTAGGGCACGACCAAGTTTTCCTCATTTTTAGGTCTTAGCCAACTCAAAGGCCGCTTTGACCACTTTGGTTAGTCAACTCATTAAGGCACAACCAAATTTTCCTTGTTTTTAGGTCTTAGCCAGCTTAAAGGGCGCTTTGACCGCCTTAGTTAGTCAGCTCATTAGGGCACAACCAAGTTTTCCTCATTTTTAGATCTTAGCCAGCTCAAAGGGCGCTTTGACTGCCTTGGTTAGTCAGCTCATTAAGGCACAACCAAGTTTTCCTTCATTCTTCAACTCTTAGCCAGCTCGAAGAGCGCTTTGACCGCCTTGGTTAGCTAGCTCATTAGGGTACGACCAAGTTTCCTCATCTTTTAGGTTTTAGCCAAGCTCAAAGGGCGCTTTGATCACCTGGGTTAGTCAGCTCATTAGGGTATGACCAAGCTTTCTCAGCTCATTCTTTAGGCCTTAGCCAGTTTAAGGAGCGCTTTGACCGCCTTGGTTAGTTAGCTCATCAGGGCACGACCAAGTTTTCCTTGTTTTTAGGTCTTAGCCAACTCAAGCAGTACTTTGACCACCTTGGTTAGTCAACCCATAGGGGATAGGACCAAGTTTTCATTATTCTTTTTAAAGATTCTTATCAACCCACAAGGGTGCTACCCTCGTTATTCTTCGTTCCAAACTTATCATTGTTAAATGTCTTTGCGTTTTTTAGGATAGCGTCGTCCCGAGGCAAAAATGGTGTCACTTTTGTCTTTATAGCAAAGTTTTATTTAAACTTCACCACAAAGAGAGGCAGCTGTAGACATTCGATTTTTGCTCATAGTAGTTATAATTTTTGTTTTTAGGGTTGTAATTTAGAAAATAAAAAAAAATTGAAGAATAATAAAAGAGAAAAAAAAATAGAAAATTATTAGAAAAAAAAAACTAAAAAACTAAAAATGAAAAAAATTCGAAAAAATTAATTTAATGGAATCTTGACTAAATAGTTGTCGAAAAAAAGCAAATATGATATGATGACGTTAAATCTAATAAAATCAAGATTTGTAATATTCTAATCTATTTTTCGATTTAATTCAATTTAAAAGATTTGTTTTCAAGTTTTATAAATAGGGGTTGCATAGTGCGAGTCAAAAGAGAATAATCACACATTTGTTAAAAATACGTTTAAACCTACTTCTTAGACCAATTCTATAGTTGTGCTCGTGATAGGACTAGGAATTCAATTTGTTCTCTTTCATCGGCTTTGCATGCTTTGTCTTGCAGGTATATAATAGTGGTTTTTAATTATTGTCTATAGCTTGTCTTATTTATTTATTTTATATGCGTAGTTATTTTTAAGACTTATACTAATTTTTTTTTATTTTTATCATGTCTTTAATTGCTAGTAATTAATTATAGTACTAGTGTCTAGTAAACATGTGTTAAGTTAAATTTTAGTTTTTTTTTTTTAGATTTCATATTTTCAAAATTATGTTTTTATAAAATCTCATATTTTACAAAATCTCGTTCTTTGCATATTATATTAGTTTAGAAAAATTGTATTAGGCATGTTACGGTTTTTTAGATAAAGAAAAACATTTTGATGTTCATAAAATAAAAAAAATCTTTCATTGACTTTTTTTTTTACAGTGAGACATCTTTTCTATAGTTTAAATGTCTTTTCCATAGTTTAGGTGATTTGAACATCTTTTCCATGGTTTAGACGTTTTTTCCATGGTTTACTTTTTCTATGGTTTAGACATCTTTTCTATGATTTGAACATCTTTTCTATGGTTCACTTTTTCTATGGTTTAGACATCTTTTCTATGATTTATACATTTTTTTCTATGATTTGAACATTTTTTCTATGGTTAGACATTTTTTCCATAATTTAGGCTTCTTTTCTATAATTTATATATATTTCTTTTCTATTATTCAAATATCTTTTCTATAATTTAGATTTTTTTTTATGGTTTAAATATCTTTTTTATGGTTTAAGCATCTTTTCTATGATTAGGAAATTTTTCTTTTATTTTATTTTATTTTATTTTTTTATGTTTTAAGCATCTTTTCTATATAAAAGATTTATCATGTAGAACATTATATATTTTATAAAAATTGCATATTTCATAAAATCTGTAGGGTTTTTCATGAAAATAAAAAAAAATTATCACTTAGTTGTTTTTAAATAAAAATTTTAATTTAGGACTTTTCAAAAATTAGGTTTTTAGGTTTTTTTTTTTTTAAGAATAAAAATTAGGCTTCTAGGGATTTTTCTTAATAAAAATAAAATGATTAATAAAAACGAAAAATTCAACCAATCATTTTTTTATAAAAAAAAAACCAACACATTAAAGTTTTTGGAAAGAACTACGATCGTTTGATCCCGACTAGTAGATACGTAGGCACCTTCAAGGTGATGATAAAATCTGTAGAAACTTAGGGTTTTTTTTTCTTTTGATTTTATTCATTTATTTATTTTTTAATTATTATAGTTAGAAGAATAATCTTAATTTCGGTAAATAGATAGTGGTACCCGTTAGGGTTTAATAGGTTAACTCTCGAATTCGGAACTCTCTAGTTCTTCATTCAAATTGAAATTAAAGACCGGTAGCCAAATCGTAATCAATCCACCCAATTGATTACGATTTCTTTTTCTTTTCCCTACTTCGGTCGGGTGGCGATTCCAAAAATTATTTTTAATAAAAACCAAGAATTTTTTAATTTCTTTAGTCGAGAATTAATATTAAATGGGTTAGGGTTTAGTATTAATCAGGAAATGGGAAATTAATTTTAAATAAAAGAAACCGAAAAATTAAGCTCAACATTTAACTAAACATTAACATTTAAATTGAGAAGTATTATGCAAAAAATTTAAATCATTTAACATCATATCATGGTCACACTGCATATTAGGTGATAATGACAATGATGAAGGAAAAGGTGTGGCTTATGGAGGCTGAGAGAGAGATGAGAGATAAGAAAATAAAGGTAAATCATAATAGATTGAAATGTTAATAAAGTTTAAAATGCTGCTTATATCTATTTTTTAATAAGTGGTTCAATTCAAGTTGAAGTGGTTTGGTTCAATTTGATCTCTCGAACCATATCGTGAACTATTTAGACTCGGTCCAAATTGAATTATTAACTAAATCGAAATATAAAAGAAATACATTTTACAGTTCAATCCAATTCTTTTTTATTCAACTCAATATAATAAACAATCCTAATTACATAAATAATCAAATTTGTTTTTTTTTTTTCCTTTTTTTTGCCAACTATAATGAAGGAGGGATTCGAACCCTAATTTATCCTTATGGAAGACTACTCATGATGCTATTGAGTTACAACGAACTTAGCAAAGTTGGTTTTATTATGAATATCTTGTTATATTTGATTAGCGATATGACTTTATTCATCATCGGAGACTAAGTATTGTATATAAATATTTTTCATTTCCACGGTAAAGTAAAACGATAACGCTTGCATTCGGAGTGCTGGAGAAAGGTTAAAAGAAAAACATTTGTTTATGTGATCTACATACTAAATATTGAAAAGGCAAAAGGTTTTGATAATAAGTAGCACCTTTATAAAAGTATTAATGGTATATGATAGTATTTATAGAATATGGGTGAAATTTTTTTTTTTTTTTTTAAATCACCTATTTTGGTACCATTTGTCTAAACTTGATTAGTACTCAGATATAATACATATTACCTTATAAATCTTTTCGTGGTGAGTATAATAAGTGCCATGGAGAATCGTTAATGGGTTATTGTCATTATTTGGTAAAACAAAAAGGAAAAAAAGGGATACTAATTGTTTATATTGGATTATAGGAGTAATTATTTAAAACAAAAGAGCTCTGATAGATGCGCAATACATTGTCACGAGAGTTCAAGCTAGTCCAATTAGTACAAATTTGATTGTCCAATATACATTAGTTTTCTTGCACTTGTTTTTATGCACATACCCTATGTCCTCCGACATGCATATTCGTAATTTTAAATTTAGCACACAAAACATTTTCCAAAACAAAAACCAAAAAAACTCAAATGAAACTGAATCGGACCAAATCTAAACTTTTTGTATTTTGTTTCTTCGGTCTGGTTTCTATTTAAGAAATTTACAAATCAAAATATTTTGGTTTTGTTTTGATTTAGGATATTTGTAGACTTAAAAAGATTCCAAACGGGAGAAAAAAGTTAATAAAATTAGCTAAGACATACGAAACAATCATATAACAACTATGTCTATTACCTAATGCAGTTTAAAAATATAGAATCACATGTGTCGATTAAATATAATCATATAATACATAATATATATTGCTTAATATAATTAAAAGAACATAGAGTTGTATTGAGTAAATCTAAATGACAATATAACACAGATAATTGCTATGCAGATGGAACGTCTGCAATTATTTAACTCGTTCGATTTGTCTTGCAACCATTATATTTCGATATAATACGTGTACAACAGTTAAAAATATATAGCTTATGGTACATAACAGACACAATATATCATTTTGATACATGTGAATTCACTTGTTATTTGGTTTTATATCGAAACTAAATCGAAATAAACGAAAATTTTGGTTTTGTTTCCATTTTGATTTTGTTTTCGACATTTTTTAAATAGAATGGATTAAAGATTTCTCAACATCAAACTAAACCAAATTTCTTTTAGTCCCGTTTGATTGTAAGTAAAAATATCTTTCATAAAAGTATGTAATGTTATCAAATTCGAGTTAAACCATACAGTTCAATCCGATTCAATCTAATTCAGTCATAATCACAGTACGATCTAACTCTAACCTTAGTCTAACTCTTATTAAGCTACAATTGAACCCGATTCCACCTCTTCAGCCTTCATTCCTCTCAAATGTTCTAACCAACCGCTTGGATTGGATCTAAAGACATTGAAATCATCTATCCTCAGCATTTTGCAAGAGTGATACATACTCAAAGCAAAACAAGATATTCATGAGCTTGCAGAGGGAATGGAAGGTTCTTAAATTCTATATATCTGCAGAAGGGCGGACCATGCATGTGATTTTATGGTCCTAACTCTGATCTGATGAAACAAACATCATGTGAGCGTGCTACATATTGCATCCTACGATTCGCTTCACGCGTGAGTTCATCTCATTCTCTTATTGGAAACTATCGAAACCGTAAAAACAGACCAAGGACTATTTACATTTTCCCATAAAAAGTGTGTCAAATAAAAGCAAAAGACACAAAGACAACACCCAACAACCCATCTCCTCAAGTCAACTTGACCTTTACGGCTTTAAATGGTTGGATAAACGGTTTATCTATCTTAATAATACTTTCTATTAAAAGCATATTGTATAGAAAGTTAAACTTGCATATAGTGTCATATGTAAATCCGACTTCCTCTATAACATACCTTCAATGAAGAATATGTTTGCGAAAATAAAGTAATTCACTTATTCACCTATTATTTTTCCCTTGATGCAGTTATGGGAGAACTAAGTTCCCTTTTCTTGCTATCCATTTACACCAAACTCTTTGTAATTTTCAAAGAGACTGTGTAATATGGAAGTCAATTTCGCCAATGGGAAAAAAAAAAAGGTTAAAAAGGGATTTCGTGAATGAATGCACGTCTTATAGTTATTGTTTTATATTATCAGTATTGATTACTCATTTAATAAAAAATTAAATTTGAGATAACAAATAATTATGCTGGAAGGGTTACAATTCCCCTATTCAATATGATCATCAAGGTATATAGATCACATGTTTAGTAGCTATATCCGACCACCTTTACACATTTTGATTCCCATTATAATATCTAACCCTAACGAACATTAGCATTTTGAAATAGTGGTGTATTGTATTTCTAAACAAAAAGTAACGTATATAGTTTGTTATATGTACCTTTTTTTTCTCATGATATTAGAAAATAAAGGATTAAAATTTCGTTTATCTTATTAAAAGATCAATATTCATATCACTAACCTTACCATTCTAAACATTAACATGTAATGATAGTTCTTGATTGCTAAAGAAATTTCGAAAGGAAGCACTAAAAAACATGATTAGTTTTTAAAGCTTTTGTAAACTAGGCCATTGGTCACACAAAGACATGTATAATAGTCAAATCCAAACTGTGAGTTGGCTAAGAATTGACTCGACTGTTGAATCACCTAGCTTTAAAGGTTCAAGCGGTTTAATCATAGTAGCCCGCTAGGTTGGCAAGTCACTAAACCGTTCTTTAACTAACAATTTAGCTCGATGGTTGAAAGTCAAACTAATATCGAAAATTAAAAATATATATATATAATATATCATATTTTTTAGTGCTTCCTTTCGAAATTTCTTTAGCAATCAAGAACTATCNTTACCATTCTAAACATTAACATGTAATGATAGTTCTTGATTGCTAAAGAAATTTCGAAAGGAAGCACTAAAAAACATGATTAGTTTTTAAAGCTTTTGTAAACTAGGCCATTGGTCACACAAAGACATGTATAATAGTCAAATCCAAACTGTGAGTTGGCTAAGAATTGACTCGACTGTTGAATCACCTAGCTTTAAAGGTTCAAGCGGTTTAATCATAGTAGCCCGCTAGGTTGGCAAGTCACTAAACCGTTCTTTAACTAACAATTTAGCTCGATGGTTGAAAGTCAAACTAATATCGAAAATTAAAAATATATATAAATAATATATAATATGCTATATATATATATATATACTATATATAATATACTATATATTCTATATTATATAATACAGACAAATATATCGTATATGTAATATATAATAATTAATATACTATATATATAATATAACATTATATGTTCACGCTTACATGTTTTAAATGAATTATTTTAGCATCGAAAAAAATTAAATCAAAAATAAAAGTTTGTATTCACAAGTAATAATATAAAGTTTTGGATTTAACTGAAAAAAAAAATCGAAGATGAATAGTTTATAAATTATTTATAATAATTAAAGAAAATTAAAAAAAAAATTCCTATAGTTTAAGTGAACCAATCTAGACCCGTTCTCTTAAGAATCGGGCTCGATTCACTCTTTTACTTCTCATGAACCGCTGGTTTTGGGCCAACCTGACCAATGAACACACCTTTAGTTGCACACTAAGGTTAGGTTAATTCCCGTGTGCATTAGGAGCTTTGATATTTTTCCTTTATGGTTCTCTTGCAATTTTTTAGTATATTATTTAATATTATATTTAATAATATTGTATTATGAAATTAATCATTTTTGGTCTGTCAAATATTTGACAGATGTTACTGGTGGATGAATTTTTCTAATAGAGTTGATGGAAGCTCTTTTTTTCTAAAATGTGGAAAATATTGAAGATTTAAATATAAAGGAAAAAAAAAATTGGTTGAGGATTAAAATAGGAAAATAGATAAATATTAAGAACTAGATGTATACTTTACATTAAAAAATGGGGAACTCGGTTTCCTCTTTTACAAACATAAATTATTTTCTATGTTTTCTATTATTATTTTACGTGATTGGATGATTACCTCCACTTAAAAGCCCCTAACAATTGCAAGTTGCAAACATTTAGGATCATTATAACAATATTTGATAAATTTTAAATTTCAATTATACGAGTAATAGAAAAAAGACAATGTTTCCAAGAAAATGAAAACACTGTTTGAGGAAATCAAGGGAAAAGCTACTGTGACTTTTGATAATTTTTTATGCATCAACTTTTAACTTTTCTAAGCAAATGAACGTAGAATAAAATTTTAGCAAGCATTGATGAAGCCAAGAAGTTTTAGTAAATGTCCTACTGATGGCGGAAACGTAGGGTCAACATATAAAATAAATAAATTCAACTTGGTAAATGTATTTATGTACCTTTTAAAACTACATTTAATCACAATTTCATGAAATCTTGGATTTCCATTAAAGAAGGAATTTGATTAGAAGGTGAAACAGTAATTCCATTTCTTCTCATTAATTATTATTAAATAAAAATACTTATTTAACTTTCAAGATTATTACGATATTCGATAATTAAGAATAATTTTTATAGTTAATATATACACATCATATTTCATTCAATTCTATTCCACTCCTTAAACATTTTCAAGCATATACATAAATTTATAATTTTGATATTAATTTCGTTTTTATTCCAATCCATTATATTCTAAATTATTCATTTATACTAAATATGATTTAATCCGTGAAATGAGCATTGTTTTTCTAATATAATTTATTAGTATCGATTTCTTCCTCCAACAGTCATTACAGAAGTCCAAAAGAGGGGGGGCTGACAGCCAACAACTCATTACCTCAAAATTGAATCATATATGCTAGTAGAGTTAAATTAGGAATCAGCCCTTAAATATGAAATGGACGCGTCACAAAAGTTCATATTAAATTAATGTTTGACCGGAGTAATGTACCTTTTCACCCAATATATACGAATTATTCACATGAAGTCGAAACAACTTTCCACAGCATGTAGTGTAGCAATTGGCATCTAGCATGTGAATTGTGAATGGGAAAGGCGGTGCAGCTACAACTGTTCCCTTGTGATTTGGTACTCTCCTCCCCACCCACCCACCTATTAGTCACAAAACAAACTCTTACATATGTGAAAATTCTTCTTCGATAAAATTTTTGAGTTTTTGCATTTTTTATGTAAAGCCTTTTGCAGGTTCTTCATTAGGTAATTAATCTTGTGTTTGGGCACGTGTAGATCATACCAAGCAAATACTGTACCAGGTGAAAACCGAAGAAAATTAATGCAAAATATTTCCATTTTAAATTTTGTTATTTTTTACTGTAAAATTGAAAGAAATATGTGAAAATGAATGAAAATAAGATGAAAACTAGATGTTAAGGGTAACTTTATTAAATACTTAACTTTATTTCCTGTTTACAAAACCAACAAGATAAAGGAAATAATTTTGTTTCTCTTGATTTCCTCCCTTTTCCTTCCTATATTCCCAAATGCACCCTGAAAGTTATAATTATTTCCGTTTTGACTGTTTTTCTCTAAATCTACTTCTTTCCGCCCGTTTCTCTTTCTAAAAATTACTTACAAAGTTTTTTTTTTTTCTTCTTCTTCCATTTTTTTTTTATTCCCTTTGTTCTCAATCTTATATTCAGCCCGTTTCAATATTATGTTGCTTTCCTTTTTTCTTTTAATTTTTTTTTTTTTTCCTCTTATGTATTATATAGGGTCTTACTTACTAGCTAGTTCTGAAAGTATACACACAGAAACAGGATGGGTGGCATTTTTACTGTGACACAAAGACTCCTTGTTCTCTTCCTTCTAACGGGATTCAGCACTTCTTTGGTTGCACTGGCTTCATATGGTTCTCTCTCTCCCTTTCTCTCAGTCTTAAGAGAATGTTTGTCATATATGTTCCTTTTATTTAGTAAAATGTTTTGAAGTCACTATCAAATGTCAGGCATTTTGTGTTTTTCCAGAGGAGATTTGCACCAACAGTTCCTACAAGCCATGAACTCTTACTATGTTCTTATTGTTTTAATGTTTTGATTCTCTACTTGCTAATGCAGATGGTCCTCTCTATGATTCTGCTGCTTACACACAGGTATGTTAACATGTTATGATTTCAAAAGTCAACGTGGACCTTTTCACTAGCCTTGTTCTTCTTTTCACCAATATCTCAATTCATAAGAATTTTCCTAATGGACAAGATGATCAAAGGTTGAAACAAATGTTCAATCGCGATGACCCCCCTGTTATACTCCTTTGAGTGTGTATTTACATGGATGGTGAGACTGCATTCTCACCATTTAGTGATTAAGGGTAGAGGGAATTATTTGTTTGGCAATTGGGGTATGAGAGGTGATGATATAGTTTTCATTTGGTAATTGGCCAGTGTAAAGGGACACCAGAAAGACCACTCTACAATGGAGGCATTCTTAAAGGTCACAAACTTGCAAGTTTTGATGCCTCCTCCTCCTCCTCCTCTTCCCCTTCCTCTTCGACCACTCGCACTTCTCCTCCATCTATTTTTTTGCATGATCTCACCACGGCAACCAAGTACTGCTTCTCAGGTATGATTCTTCTCCCTTAAGTTCTATGAATGACATGAACAGAACATCATGGCTTGAGTTAAAAGAGAGCAATAGGAATTCGACACCAAAAGAATAGAGCAAATGCATAAGTATCATCAGATATGATTATGACTAACCGCAAGAATCGAAAACAACCAGATCAATTCAAACACAGCATGAATTGACACGCTGCTGATTTGCGTACTCTAACCGTATGTTTGGATTAGTATAAGTAGGTGAAAAAAATGAATGCTGTTTGGTGTTGGATAAACTTAAATTAATAGTGGATAGTTATAGAAACGAAAGGAAATGAAGTGGATGTAAATGGAAGGAAATTGAGTGAATTACTAAAGCACCCTTTATAATAATCTTTGCTAGTCAAATTTGTCGAATCGCGCTTCGTTTCTCTTCATTTCCTTTCTGTAATACTAATACGAAATGAACCAATGAAAATAGGCTGTTTCCTTCCATTTTCTTTCTACATTTCATTTTCACTCGTTTTATTCTAGTCTCTTAAAAATTGCCACAAACATGGTATAAATCTTCTCTTTTTGATCTTGACATTTACTTGCCCCAACCATGAAGTAGTTGAGGATTGGTTGCATGGCTTTTAAAGTTTTTGGTAAATCAATCAAAAGCCAAAACAAACACAATGGGTACAGTACCAGCAATTTAAAGGGAGTTTAGCTACTCATTTCTTGGGCATCAATTTGTTGCACCACTTGATAACTCCACTCCAGAGACACGACATTTACTTTTTTGCAGCGAATTGGGTACAGTTTTTCCTCTCCCTGAAGGATTAAAGTCACAGCTAACTGATGATGCATCTAGTACATAAGTAGCTGTTTTTCCTTGGCTGTCTTAATTGCTGGTACCTTAAAAGCTACAAATCTTCATGTCTTTAATGCACACATTAAATTTCAAACATCCACGTTATGTCTTTAATTACATAGGTTGGCTCGGCCTGCCCTTATTAAACCGATCTCGGTATTTCTCCTGCTGTGACCTATAAAATTCTGCATGAAATACCATCTGAAATGTTCAAGATGATTATACTGCACTTTGAAATTCAAGAACTGGTAAAATTTAAGCTCTATATGAACAAATATGGTGCATTTTTGAAATTGCACACCTAATTCATTTCTAGATTTGGAATTTCATCTTTAAAATCGGGGAAATTTGTCGTTTCATATAATTTTTCAAATGATAATGACAAAGCACAGTTGAAAACAACGGTTTAATCCTAGAGTTCTACGCATTGTATTGGTGAAATCCATCTGTTTAATTTGGTAGGTTGGGTGAAAATCAAAGGTGCAGATTCTGCTCTTATAACTGCAAGCCTCACTACTGAAAATCTAAACTATGGTTGCATCGGAACTGTCCTAGCCAAGAAAGGATGTTGGTCATTTCTCAAAGGTGGATTTACTTTAAGGTCACCCTCAAACACATCTACAATCACCTTTAAGGTAGCCCTTTTTCCATAATTCGCAAGCTCATTCAGTCAGTTCTGTATAGAACAATCTATTTTAGTAACTTATTGCAGATATGTTACTTTGATTTGCACAGAATGCACAAAGTGGTGATGTGAATATAGAAGTTGCAAGCGCGTCGTTGCAGCCATTCACTGATGAGCAATGGAGATGGAATCAACAAAACATGATAAATGAAGTAACTGACATTGATTATTTCCTTACAACTTGAGCAATATTTCCTGCGCAATTCTTTACTTTCTCCTTGGGAAACTTTGTGCGCTCTATTAGGCAAGGAAACGCGCGGTGGCAATTCATGTATCAGATAGCCATGGAAACAAGATGAAAGGCGTGAATATCAAAGTTGAGCAAATCTCTAAGGACTTTCCATTTGGATCTGCTATAGCAAGAACAATTCTAGGGAACATGCCATATCAGGTCGGTCTATGCTTATCACAAATCTCTAATATGTCATTGATATTAAAGCCGCTTCAGCGAAGCAAGCTGAAGTAATCCTGTTCGATTTGATTTCAGAAATGGTTCCTGGAGCGATTCAATGCAGCCGTTTTCGAAAACGAGCTTAAGTGGTATGCCACTGAACCTGAACCAGGAAAAGTGAACTACACAGTTCCAGATCAAATGTTGGAATTCATTCGAACGAGCCAAATCGTTGCTAGAGGACACAACATATTCTGGGAAGATCCTAAGTACACACCAGCATGGGTGCTTGAACTCACAGGTCCAGAGCTAGAATCAGCTGTCAACTCGCGAATCCAAAGCCTGATGAAGAGATACAAAGAGGATTTCATACACTGGGATGTGAGCAATGAAATGCTTCACTTTGATTTTTACGAGCAACGACTCGGGCCTAATGCCACCTTGCACTTCTTCAAAACCGCACACGAGTCGGATCCATTGGCCACTTTGTTTATGAATGATTTCAATGTGGTGGAGACCTGTGCCGATAAAAATTCGACGGTGGACGCATACATCCAGAGACTAAGAGAGCTCAAAAGTGGTGGTGTTTCAATGGATGGGATCGGCTTAGAGAGTCATTTTGGAGTCCCTAACCTTCCTCTTATGAGAGGAATCCTAGACAAACTGGCTACACTCGATCTGCCCATATGGCTCACCGAGGTGGATATCAGCAAAACCCTAGACAAGGAGACACAGGTAAAAAAATGGAAATCATTATAGCTGCTTGTTCCCTTGGACGACGTTTTCTTTTCATCTATATCTTATCTGCAGGCAGTTTATCTGGAAGAAGTGTTAAGAGAAGGCTTCTCACATCCATCGGTAAATGGGATCATGCTTTGGACCGCACTTCATCCCAATGGATGCTACCAAATGTGCCTTACAGATAACAACATGAGAAATCTTCCTGCTGGTGATGTAGTTGATAAGCTACTGAAAGAATGGCGAACCGGCCTAATCGAAGATCGTACAGATGAGCACGGATCATACAGTTTTTATGGTTTTTTAGGTGAATATTCCGTAAATCTCCGGTATGGAAATGAAACTATTAATTCAACGTTTGCATTGTGCCAAGGCAAAGAAACAAGACATGTTACAATTCATATGTAACCAAATACAAAAATACTAACACGCACAAGGTCACATGATACGTAGGTTCAGTTCAGCTACATTCGGATAAGAATTCTGGGTTGAGTAACTCGGTGATTTTGTTTAGCGCGGCAATCTTGTGTGAAATATCAAATAGCTACTATTTACATTTTTAATTTACTAAATTCCATAATTGGACATGTATTATTATTAAGCAACTATATTTGAAACGATTCAATTTAAACCCTTAATGAAATGAAATAAATCGAATCAAATCGCTTTTAATGATTTAAACGGCTTTTCGGTTTAATTTAGTTATATTTAAAACATTTTTACAAACATATCATTCTATTGGACAATATTGATAGTCATTAGTGTATTCAACAAAACAATGATATCCAAATTAAGGAATATTAAGCATGAATTGAAGTTGTAAAGGAAGAGAGTATTAGAGGTAACAAAAAAAAAAATGAAAAGGTAAATAAGATTATATTTAAATGCTGATAAAATATAAAACTAAAGAGTGTCATAATTTTTTTTTTTTTAATAAGAAGCGATTCAATTTAGGTTTAAGCATTTCGGTTTGATTCGATGTCTCAAACTGAACCATAAACCATTTAAACCTCTTCAAATTGAATCACTAATCGGATCAAAATATAAATGAATTTCATTCTGTGGTTCAGTCCGATCTGATTTTCAGTTTTTGGTTTGATTTGGTTTTGACGAACAGCACTTATTATTATTATTATTATTTATGCTTAAAAACTAACAAATTTTAGATCCCCTCTCCTTCCAAGTATTCAGTTCAATTACAAGATTGCAAATAATAATAAAAATAATAAATTTTAATCTCGATCCTGGGGAAGAGAATATTTGTAAAGTTGAAAGAAGAATCTGTTAGTCGTAACATAAATTCCACCACCTTCTCAAGACCCAAACATTTACACATAAAGAAGATATACGAGGACGATAGTGTCCGATTGTCACACTTGAGTGGTTACTTTCGTCCACTATGTTCCTCGATCGAGCAAAAAAGACTCAATCTTTCCCTTGTGAGACGGGGGACCGAGGGCGGAGTAAAGCATCTAGGTTTAGTCTTTATAAAGATTGTTTCAAACGCAAACGCAAACAGAAAAACAGACACAGTTGATATTTTTATCGGATTTGAGTTTTATTGCGGATTTCAAATTTTGTCACAAAACCTAATCAAAACCCTATAAGATTTCAAGAAGTCTTAAATCCATCACAAGGTAATTATCTTATAAAAACATTCACATTCATAAGGATCATATTCAAAATCTTTAAATACCACAACAACAATCTGAAAACCACTTTCCTAAGGATATCTCCATTTTATTCATAAAATTCTTAAACATATATTTTTAACATTTATAGGACTCACAACATATAAAATTAAACTAATATAACACTAAAAATCATAAATATATAAATAAAACATTATATTTTGGAAGCTAAGAACTTCTTTCCACCCATTAAAAGCATCTCAAAAAGGAGGTTCTTACTCTAAAGTCTCATAGTAAAAACCACATGTGGGAATACTCTAAGATAATTATTAGTTTCAATCATATCATGTCATGTGTTTTATATAGAACAACCGGCCACCAATTTACACCTATTTCCCTTCCCCTCTCACTCTTTCTTCTTTCAATTTGTTTTCCAATTTTATGCTCAACTCATTATGAAGAGCTAGGTATCCACAAATTCACCATCAAAACTATTGATAACATACATATCAACTCTTTGATCATTTAGAGTGATTTCTCATCTCCATAACACTTGAAAATATGCAAATAACCCTCTAATCGTTACTAAAACTATAAGACCATCACTAAAAGGAATATAATAACTTGTAATGTGGTGGTTTTGACATCAACTTAGGGTGTGTATACATATTTTTAGAAGTTATGGAATTATGAGATCATATCATTTCTATCTAACGATAGGTATTTTTATAATTTTCTTTTTTACTATGATTGCCATGTGAGGATAGAAAATAGTCTTATAATATAGCCAAGTTTTCCACTAAAATCAATTGGTACATTGGATTTCATGGAATTCTATTATGTAAGAGTAAAGTCAATGAGATCCTCTAAACCAAATTATTCCTATTAGGAAGAACTATGAAATAATAAATTTATTCATATTTTATTTAGATAATTTTCCTTGCCAAACAATGCTATTTAGACAATTTTCACGCAGCAACTTTTGAGCATACATTTGCGAAATTTATAATCCCACTAATAAACATTATCACCGCCTACGTTAGGTATGTAAACAACGTTGCATTTTCAAATAATAGAAACACACCACACGTTTAAAACTAAATAATAATATATCATTATTCCCATGAAATCAACTGTAAATTTTCGGGATTGCATTTTATACTAGAAAAATAATTTGTAATATCTATAAGGAAAACTTCAACGTATTTCAATATTGTGAACAAAACATCAAATATGGCTTTGAAAAACCTATCCTCTTTCCTTGGACCAATGGCCTTCGTCAATGGAATAAAATTCAATAGTATAGGACCACCGATGTAGCTCATCCATGGAATGTGGAACACATAGAAGAATTTTACTTATCACACTAGTTTTCTATGTGGAGGCGCCATTATATATCTAAATGAAACATTCATTCTTCTAAACTAAGCCCTCTAGCAAGGGAAAAAAAAAAATCAACTTCACTAATATATCACGTGAATTTGAGGAATTGCATAATTTATGTATTTATTTATTGAAATTTTATTAATACTTACATGTTACTAATTAAATATAGCAATAGCTTTACTTAATAATATGAACTTCCAATAAGTACTTTCAAATAGGTTTGAAGCCAATAATTTTTTAGCTTATTTAAAAGTAGACTAAATGAACCCGATTTATTTGATTTATATACCAAAGTAGATCAATTTAAATTGACTCATTTAACATATTTACACATTGAACCTATGGATCAATCTATTTAACCCTTTTATTTAAACGGATTAAGATTGAAATTTTTTTTATCTACTTAAAAAGTGAACCAAACGAGCCTAACCTATTTAACCAATAAGCCAAAATAAACAAAACCAAATTAATTCGTTTAATCCATTTATACACCTCCCGCCATCAACCTTTCAATGAACCACCTAACGATTGCCTAAGGGATAGAAAGACAAATCATAAGTTTTTTAAACGAGGAATTACGGCTAGTTAATTATAGATGCACCAAAATACAGAACAATCCCTCTTTTTCCCCTCATCTAAATAGCTCATCACCGATGCATATCGAGCATAAATTGCCCCCGGCTCCCCTAATCCAAAAGCAAACAAGCACATCAGGAGCCGGCGCGCGTGAGGTATCCTTTTGCCTCCAAGTATAAATGGCCGAACGAAACTTCGCCCATATCTAATAATCTAAGATTTTAAATGCTCCAAAAGGTGATTGAGACATGCTTATGTTCCTAATGCTCCATCAAGGGGACCCTTTTCCTTTCCATGATTCAAGCATCCCTTTTACAAACTTTTTCTAACACAAAGAATCAAATGTCTCCTTACTGACCCCAACTGCAATGAGAAGTCAGGCGTTAGTGTTGAATATAGTGGGCAAAGAATTGTCTTTATCCCTACCCAATTGTTTAAATCCCTCGTTTTAGATTTTTGATAAGATCTCTGTTCTTGACTTCTTCCTCAGGAGAATATACAGCATTTTTTCCTTTTGAAATAGACTAACAATTCTCTTTACCAATTTATATCCAATGACATGAATCTCAACAAGACAAAAAAATCCAAGAAAAACTTGCAATTTCAGCAAAGGAACCATTCTTATAGACACAAAGCACAAGCCAGGAGTTTGCATTCACATCGTAAACTCACTTTTGGCAGTAAAGCAGCAAAACTAAGCTAGCATGATATGTCGAAAGAGCTTATCCCAAAAAGATAATATCTTACTTTAAGCATCCATGGCAGAATCTTATTATACCCTAAATCTCAATCAATCTAAACATATACGCAGGCTTTCAAAACTCATTGATCGATTTGATATTTTCTTTTATCCTATCTAAAGTCAGATGTTTCCAACCAAGAAAATGACATGACAAAGGCATATAGTAGACTCAAAACAAACTCAGAACACAATCGAAATGATACAGATCAGATACTGATAAAACATGGACAGAAAACATACTAAACTAGTCGATTTGGTCAGGTAATCACCACATCAGATTAAAATGGCGATGGATGAGAAACATGAAAGAGTCAAATGTCACAAGGATACAACATAATATATATACTGAAGTTAAAGAGGATTGGATGGTATACAATTTGGAAGAACTGGATCAGATTTCCTTGCAAACAAAAAACATAAGTAACCCTCACACTACTACTCCTAACACATTCACTATTAAAGCTGCAAATCTGTCATCCACTCACTTTAAAGAACATAATCCACAAAAAAAAAAAAAAAAAAGAGAGAAAAGAGAAAAGCGAGTAATGAGTTTTAACACTACAAGTAAAGAAAGCAAAGCATGAGAACCAAAGTCCCGAGGACAGTTTGCAAAGCAGATGGAGAAAGAATTCTAGATGAGTCTCCCATTGCCAATCCAGCTAGCCATGACCCATCAGTCAAAACAGCTTCCCCGCTTCCAGACCCCGGTTCCGACATCGCCCCGGTACCTGTATATCCCATCCCAAACTGTGACCCTGACCTGGAACCGGAACCATAGCCAGCCCCGGATCCTTGCATCGTTGCTCCTGTCATTGGGGTTGCATCCCTTGTGGTTTTTTGACTGCATGATCAGAAGTAATTTATTCAATTCTTTCTTTCAGACAAAATTTACAATGTTGAACATTTATTTGCTATCCTACATTTACTACAGCACATTAATTGGAAATGGAACAAACACAACCACCATAATCAATTCACAGAGAATAAACAAATTCAGAACATTTGCATAAGCAAAATTATAGAATAAAACAAAGATTAAGGGATGAGAATATTCGGCTTTTGCTCTTGACAGTTCGGATTTGGCCCACATTCCCCAAAACAAAGAGAGGAAATAAAATATAATTCCCTGCAGTGCACGTACCACTAACAACAGTCTTCCACTACACACACAACCCCAGATCTCTTTTATGAATTCTCCTCTCAATCAAAGAATCAGTAATTATTAATAAATTGGTAAATGGGATTGGAAGGCTAAATCTAGGAAACAACAAATTAATTAAACATAAAACCCGAGAAGCATCTTTAACTCTAGGGTTTAGGCCTTGTACTAATGCAAAATATAACCTTAAATCGACTATTGTTCTAGTAAAGTCCTTCCCGATACAAGTGCAAATTTTTTAATTTTTATACAGGAAAGCTTGAAAATGTTTATACATGGAATTCGATGAACAGAGGATATATTACCTTGTAGAGGAGGGACAAAAGGTGACAGTGTAATCAGCACCAGCACAAGTGAAAGTGCTCGTAGCATCATCGTACGCGTAGCTATACGATCTAGGGCAAGCAGCTTTGAACATCTCCGAGTACACAGTGGGCTTACAAGTCACGGGTGAGTTGTACGCCCCACTGCAACAGTACTCCGGGCTCCCAAATGCCTCACACGCGCTCTTGCACGCGTTGCCGTCCCCGACTCTCAACTCAGCCGGGCATTGCCGGTTAAGATCAGCCGAGCATCCCGTTGATGCACACGCGCCCGACCCACCATTTCCTTCTATCAACATTGGCAAGTTGTACCTATGATACTAAAACTTATTAGTTAAATTTAAAAAATAATAATAATAAGAACCTGAAATTTTTGGACACTTCTCCTTTTGAGAAAATTAGGAGAAAATAGAAAAAAGGTATTAATTCCATCTTCATGCATGCTAATGCCTTTATTCCACAGAATTAACGCGTATCTCGCGAGTACTTACCCCACTGATTTTCCCTTGCTTTTCTATAAATCCACTTTAAGCCTCAAAACTATATATGTACATAGACATATCTATATATTTATATATGTTCTGTAGTTTCTCTTTCACTTTTTTTTTTTTCACTAGTAACATTTTAAAAAACATTAACCGGAAAAAAAAAATCATTTTAAAGAAGCCTCATGAACTGCATATATTCCCCAAATATCCTGTTACATTTTAGTAAAATAAATAATATAAATAAGAATATCTAAGTATTTTATAATGTACACGTCACTATAAATTAATAAAGAAAAATGAAATCTACTATAATATTTACTAAAATACTCGTGAAGATTTGGCAAAATAAATTCTTACCCGTCTACGAGACTGACATCGTAGAAATCCTGCCCGCCCGTCCCGAGTGTGAACTCAGCAAGAGTAGCAGGCGGGGCAGCTCCTAACCCATTACACTCCACTTGCCCCGAACCGCAGTCACCGGTTAGACATGAACCGGACTCCATTCCATCAAATGTGCATCCGGTTCGGCCCCAAAACCGGCCGGACCAGCCGGTTGGCGCCTGAAACGTCCGGGAAGTATCCGGAGGAAGCTCGTACCCAGTGCTGTCGAGTCTAGGACTGCCTGCATTTGCAAGAATTCCTGGCCATACGGTGTATTCGCACTTGTTGACAAACGTAAATGAAGCACCCGACACGCCTGTCACGACACATTTCATGTTTTGAGTCACATTTCGATATACAAGTTCTATTATACCTCATGCACCAGCTCTGTAAATGGTGAGCTAAAGAAAAAAGGTTAACTTTACCTCTAGAAGTAAGAAGAAGAATAAGGGTGAGAATGCAAGTGGAACGGCGCCAGGAAGAAGGATCCATGTGCTTTTTTAGCAAGTTTTACAAGTTTCTTGATCTTCCTCCTAGGGTTTTATGTGAGTAGGAAACTGAGTATATGGTTCTGAGCGCAAGAATGGCTGGTGGCCGTAAACTGGTGACGGTACGGGCAAATAGGACTTGGGTGGTTAGGTCTCTAAGTCGTTTCAGGTGTTGGGGTTGGAGAGGATGGAGACTGGGCAGTGCAAAATGGAGAGAGAGAGAGAGAGAGAGGGAGGGAGGGAGGGAGGAGCTTGGAAGGGAGTGAAATGGGGCTTTGTTGGGTTCAATTATCTGTAATCAATATTCAAGGAGAACCAGTAAACGACAAGATGTGGTCTGAGAAGGACAGGGTCAGTCGGGGGGATTTGATTGAGGAAACAGTGAACTCCAAACAGGAAAGTAAGGAGATGAGTTATGTTTGGCCCCTTGGGCAATGACATAAAACGATTGTTTTGGATACTGAGCTTTGCGTTTTACCAGCTTCGATATGTCTGTCTTATCAATATTAACGTTGAAATATCGGGCCTCTAACCATTTTCTTTTATGATGAGAATGGTAACTTCGAAGTCCTAAATCCTCTAAGTCTACTAAAGGGGGTAAAAGGATGTGCAATCTTTACATAATCAAAAGAGACCGTTTAGCATTGCTGGTTATATACTACAGAATGGTAATCTAAGCGGGCGACTTAATATTGATTTTTAAAAGGTACATTTATTTTTAATAAGACTACTAAAAAGTATCTCGATATCAGAAAGTATAAAAAATTGGTAAGTATAAATGCACTATTAAGATATATATATAGTGCTATCAAAAAGTATAAAAAAAAACACATTAAATTTATGATAAAACTCATTTTTAAATAATTGCTAGACAACTTATGCAAATGCAAAGCATTATATAGCATACTTACAACAATTTTGGAGAGTTTTATGCAATAACAAAAATGCAAAATTATGGATAGAAAATTAAAAGGAAGAACAAAAAGAATGGTTTCCTCATCATCTCCATAATGGGCTTTAACTATTAGTTGGTCAGTTATTGCATTCAATTCCTTATATACGAAATCACAAGCATCCTCGAAATCGAGATAGATTTTCCTTAGAAGCATTAATAACGTCAATAACCTTTTAATGCACTATAATAATGTGCAAAACAGTTTTTGAATCAACATTTATCTGTGGTTTTTTCATTCCTATAAGAAGACTAAAATAGCATAGTTCCCAAAAAAGACAACATAGCACTGTACTGCATATGTGGATGCATCCATCTTTTCTAGAGAAACATATTATCCAATATCTCTTATCATCTCTAATTAATCCTTCAACTATAGGACTGACAACTAATGCATTTGTATATTTCACCTAGTTATTTTGTGTCAATTACCATGTTATAAACAGTTACGGCATTGTGTAAATTACCATGTTATAAACAGTTACAGCATTGTGTAAATCTTTTCATTTTCCTTTCTAAATGCCCAAAATTCATTTGTTTTCCATCTAATTACCTACTAAGCCTTGAATTTATTTCATCAGTTGAAAACTTTTTTACTTAAATTATTCAACATCATTTATAATGCAAAACTAAAAATTAGTGTCGCGTAGAAGATCTGGTTTCCTTAACCTACAGTTATGCCCTATCTAAGTCACTATCAGTAAGTGGTTATCAAGAGATAACATTTGGAGCCAAATGCTTTTCCATATGTTTATAACCTTTGGACGTGATCTTATAGCATATTCCTAGTCGCCTTCCACGTCTATACATATAGGGCATTTAGTAAGAAGATTGGATAGGAATCTTCTAATTTAGTACTTGTGAGGTTATTCATGCAACACTTCGCAAGAATTATCTAATCTTGGGACTAAGTGGTTGGCTACAAATTCATTAGAGGTAGGGAGTTTGCTCTTCTATTTCCTCTTCTAATAGACAATAAACTTCTTTTAAGTCGTTATTTGTTCCTAGGTGTTGATGAAAAACAAAAGTTGTTTGTGCTCTATGTGAAATAACCCAAATCAATCAATAAATGACCTAAGTTGAAAAGGAGTTTACAAAGTTAACTAAGAAGGAATCTTTAGGTTTTAAGGGCTAATTTTCAAAGGTGACCAAAATATCTTTTTCTTGTAAGTGATGTTAATAATCAAATCTAGGAAATTTAAATAATTTATAAAGAGTAATTAGGCTTAAACGAGGTTCAAAAAAAGTTTAACTTAGAAGTTGAGTGCCATATGTTATGAGCCCCCCCTCAAATCTTCCTAAGGTTTCTCAATCCTAAACCCTTTAAAACCTTTATATGTGTCACCTCTCTCCTCTTTGCACCCTTACCATTATTCTAGAGCCCTCAAACAAGGTTAAGGATTAAACCTTTCTTAAACCTTAATTTCCCTTAATTAAACCTTAGGTTTGTACTAATCTAGTCAATAACTTGTCTTTATCTTTTGTCTTGTTAACGAGGTCAACAATCAAGAGAAGGGAATTAAGGGGTTAATTTTAAGTTGGCATATATCACGAGTGAAGAGGGTAAACATCTTCCATCTTTGGTTAGTTTAATGGTCTTTAAGAGTAAATCTTAATGTTTAATACTAATTAAGGTCATCTAATGTTAGAAGTATTTTTTGAAAAGGAAGAAATTTCCCTTCGCAAGCTTGATAGGTGGTGGCTAAGTGTTAAGAGAGAGAGTTTGGTGTACTCTTCAAAAGGTAAGGCTTTAAACATACTAATTGAGAGGTTTTATTAGGATTTAGGCACTTTTTTATACTTAATTAAGTTCTTAACTTGTGTTCCATTAATGTTTGTTACCAATAAACACTAATAAGCACATTATAGTCACTTGACCTAAAAGTTATAATGTTACGTTGATAAGATATTTATCATCATAATTTTATAAAATAATACCATAATCTCTCACATTCTACACGAGATACTTAATCATGAGGTATCACAATTTTCCTCCTTAAACACATAATGCCCTCATTGCCAAATCTTATAATTGGGCTTCTTTCCCATTTTTTAGTGTACAATTCAAATCACCCTTTACCTATTAGTTATCATAGAAGCATGCTGAGAGTTACATCTTGGTAAAACTCCTGGCTATCCTCAAACATCTTTTCTAAATTGAAACTGGACCCAATTAGTCCACCTATTGGCAAGGGGTCAGCTCTCATATCATTTCTAAAATCCCAAGCTAAAAATAATTAATAACTAAGCCAACAAATACTAATGGGTTTATTTCAACTACTTGGTCTAAAAGTTGTAACTCTATGTTGATAAGGTATTCATTATCACAAACTTATAATAACCTCTCGCATTCAGTGTAAAATACTTAAACATAGAGTATCACATAATCTTAATTTAATTTGGTGATTATGACGTGTTGATCTATTTAGGAGACATTAACCATGTTAAGGTAGAATTAAATAAAGTTTAGTAGCCTAAAGATCGTTTTAGGTCAAAGTGAGTGTGTTTTTCTTATACGCAAGTGTGCTACCATTCGCTATGCTCTTCATTGCTTAATCTGAACCAAATAATATGTTTAAATGATGAGTAGATTGCTAAATATGGAGCAAGATGTGATTTAGGAGTTAAATAATCTATAGATGTTATTTATTATGCTTGAAAGTATGCTTTACATGTGTTTGTAAATTAATGAAGCTCTTGAAGCCAACCTACAAAAATTATAGTCTTTACCCATGTTTGATTTGTGCTCTTGATGATTCTTAGTGGAATTTAGGCTTAAAAGTCACATGAACTGGTATATATTACATATTGTAAGCCCTAAAGGTAAGCTAATTGACCGTAGGATTGAACTTAGGACATAAGGTTTTGGGCGATCGGTTAAAGAATCTGATCAAATCCCAAATTATAAACTATTGAGAGAAATATTAGTAAAGATAACTCCGTAAACTTAAATTTAAGAAAATAAGTAATAAAATAGGAGACTATAAAATTTTCAAATTTTAAGCATAATAATTGCTAATTACCGAAAAGGCAAAAAGTGTAATCTAATAACTAATAAATTACTAGAGATAGATTATATGTATACTAAAAATTTTAGAATGACCAAAATAATATTTAAGAATGTTCACGTATACCCCACATGTATTTACGTGTAGATAAAAATACACGTAATTACCTAAATTGGCAAAAAACTAAGCAAATAATTAAAGAAAAATATAAAATAATTATGGAAAAATCAGAAAAAATCAGAAGAGGATAAACTAAAGCAAGATCAGGTCGTGGCAGGTTCAAATCAGAAAAATAAAAATTATCCAATGAGAATTAGACAAACAAAAAGCTAAAAATCAAGGAATTGGGGCAAAGTCTTATCAAATTAATGCATATTAATTACTACAATTGTCTATAAATAAGGAAAAAATTTCCAAAAGTCATTTGGTCAGTTTAAGATCTGAAAAAAATCGAAACACTAAAAAAATCGAGAGAAAATCTAGAAAATAAAAAAAAGAAAAGAAAACTGTGCAGATTAGGCAAGTGAACTAAAACCACCACTCACCACCACCTGGGACCGAACCACCACCACCACCACCACCCTACACTAGAACCACCGCCTGGACCGGCTGACAACATTGGACCAGGTTTGGACGGCCAAAACGCTTCGAACCGGTTAGTCATTTATTCACCCGATTTTTGTATAATTTTGTAAAATTAGTTATTTTGCCCAGAAAATTAGTTATTTTGCCCAGAAAATTATGAAACTTGTTATTCTGAAGTTTTATTATATGTAGATTTAGGGAAAAATATTGATTTAGTTTAATTATGTCTGGAAATATAGGTTTCTTAACAAATTGTTCAAAACCGAGCATGATTAAACCGGAAAATAAATAGGCTTAGGAGTGTAGTTTGGAGCTCAAAATTTTTCTGTAAAATGCTCATATGATGTAGAACAGTGCTATGAAGCCATTTTTTTAAAATTAATTTTTGAAATTTTTAAGTTAATTTTTAGTCCTAAAATGATGGAAAAATTGAGTGATTTAGGATTAATTAGGTGATTAAAATGTTAATTACTGATTTGGATCTTAATTAGATGTTTAGGGATGTTAATATCTGAAGTGGAACCTTAATCCTAGCCTTTGGGTATTAAGTATGGTTAATTAGGGAAATTAAGTAAGTAATATAAGAAATTAGTAATATGTGAAAGTGTAAATTATTAAATCTAAAAAAAATAAGGTTATTTAGATAATATTATAATAGAAATCAGAAAAATAATAAATCTGAAATAATATTTAATTTTAAATAAATATCTCAAAATATAAAATTTTTACACATCGAGAATAAATCCGATACCTCAATTAGGGTTAGCGTATACCGAATAATTTAGAATACCAAATTACGACTCAATAGGATTTTTGAGTACCTGAGCGTAATATGATTAATGTCACATTGGGATTCGAGCCTAATTAAGACCTAGGAATTTAAAACTAGAATCTAGTTTAGGAGTCGAACCCCGAAATAGAGTACAACGAAACATTAGAGCGTTATAGGTATATATGGGGAAAATGAGTTACATTTTGAATTAGAATAAGAATCCATAAAATATAAGTACTAAAAAGACCTATTTGTATTATAGGACACCCGGAGACAAATCAGCTCGCGACTAAAGGATCGAGCGATCGAGCAATTTCAAGTAAGTTGGGTTATTGCTTATTGTAATAGAGTACTAGTTTTATAGTACTCGGAGACTTAGGCTTGTATATGATTGTGATTGTAAGTAGTTTGCGTATGTGTTTGATGTATCTGAATTCGTGCTGAAATTTGTATTGTGAATGATTTTGTGACTGATTGAATTGGTATGAAATTGTTTGAACACCCTAAACATAATTTAATATTAGTTGACCCTGATAACAAAAAAATGTCATGCATTGCAACCCGTTAGGGGATCATAGGATTTTCCAACCAAATACCGACCCCTTCGAAAGGGATGGCGCAGGATTGCAAAATGGTCCCTTCTTCATCCTCAATCGAATTAAGTGACAGGAGAGGAGGTTGCGGCGGGGGTGAAGTCAATGGTTCGAAGGTAGTCGCGAGAGGAGCGAGTTCTCCATTGCACAAGCCTAGGTTTGGTTGTGAGCTGCTGCATAACATGGAACTCCTCAACCCGGATTGAGCGGGTGAAATTTCTCTTATTTCACAACGGACCGGACTACGTTGTGCGATGGCACTTGATTGTTGCATTGCATGAAAATAATTGTTTGATAACCCTGTTTGTACTTTTATGTATTCATGAGTCTCCAATTCAACTTACTGAGCTGTAGTTGCTCATACCCTTATAAATCCTTTTGCAGGTTCTGATTTGTGATCACTTCAAGTATTATGCCGCCCTACAATTACCCAATGGTTAGTCCTTTTGAAGCCAGGGGTGTGAGGATCAAGTTACTTAGTATAATGTGTAACGAGACTAACCTTGTAGTTAAAGGTTGAAGATTGATAGTTATTCTGTAAATTAGTAAACTGTGGTGATTATGTAAAACTTCCTGGGAAACTCTCTGGACTTACTTATAATTATCTATGTTTATTAGAAATTGTAGTACTTATCATAATTGTAGTTTAATTATTAATCGAACTGTTTACTTTAAAGCGAGGAGTCGTTGACGCCTTGTGTAGATCATGTCTATGGTAGGCACTGTGAGGCCAGTTACTATTATAAAATGGTTTACACAGCGGGACTGTTGCGACTCTGTGACTTCGGGGCGTAACAACTGGGAGTGGACAGCCACCACCACCACAAGGTGGTGGCAGCGCCTAGGCTGGTCGACAAGGCTATGGCGGCCAGCGGTGGCCAGAGCCACCTAAATTGGTGAGTCCAATTTCCAGCTCGATTCTTGTGTAATTTTGTAAAAATAGTAAATATTATTAGAAAATTATGAATTTTGTTATTCTGGAATATTTTTGTATGTAGTTTTTAGGAAAAATATTATTTTGATGAAAATATTTCTTGTGATATAGGGTCCTTAAGAAATCATGCAAAACCAAGCATATTTCGGTTTAGAAATAAATGACCTTAGGAGTATAGTTTCGAGCCCAAAATTTTTGTGTAGATTACTTAGATGATATAGAATAGTGCTATGAAGCTCGTTTTCAAAAATTAATTTTTGAAACTTTTAGATAATTTTTAGGCTCTAAAATGAGGCATAAAATGAGTAATTTAGGGTTAATTAAGTAATTAAATGATTAATTTCTGAATTAGTGAATAGTTATATGTTTTAGGATGTTGAAATCTGATGGTATGATACTCGTAGCATTTAGGGTGTTAGATGTAATTATTAGGTTAATTATGTAGTAAATGATTAATAGGGAAAAATAGTTAACTTTAAGTTAATTTTGTAAATTAGGGAAATTAGGAGTAAAATCTTATTTAGGATAAATTTAGACATTTTGAAATGATAATTGATGTTTAAGGATGGTAATTAAAGTGATAGAAATATTAGAAATGCATTATGTACATAATAAGCAATAATGCATAATATGTAATTTTTGAAAATATAATAAATAGAAAATATTAGGATAAAAATTGATATTATATAAATAATAGGGATATATAATAAATCTGATAAGAAACTTGAATTTATGTAATTATATGGAAAATGTAAAAATTTCTCACATTAAAAGTGAATTTGGTACACTAATATGGATTTAAGTGTAATAGGTAAAATAAATATTGACTAGGGGTAATGATAGTATTTAGGAGATCGGAAAGTAAAGTGATTAATTTCACATTATGGGTTTAAACAAATTTCTAGGGTTGGAATATAAAATATTACTTAGAAATCGAACTAAAACCTAATTTAGAAATCAATATGGAAACCGAACCCGAACCCGAACCTAACTCCAAACCTAGAATAATTATAAAAGACTTAAGACCTAGATAATTAGACATATTAAACCCTAAACAAAACCTAACAATAAGTGTTATAGGATAAAATGAACCTATCATAGTTACATGAAAAGCTGAAACCACGTTTGTGTTATAGGGATGATCGGCGATGGCCTGAGCAAATTGGACCTCGAGTTAGTGAGCGAGGAGTCGAGGTAAGTTGGGATTAATACGATGCTGTATTTGGAGGCTTAAGATTATGTTTGGTTGTGCTTGTTAGATAGTTGAATGTATGCATGTGCTTGATTATGGGTGATACTATGATTATGTTTGTTGTTCTGGCATATATTGTATGATTTGTATGTAATGATTGATCACCCTAAACTAGACTTAATCAAATATACGACCAGTAATCATAATCAGACATGCATGGCAACCCGTTAGGAGAACTTAGAACTCTCCGACCAAATATCGACCCTTTCGAAAGGGATAGCACAGGATTGCAAAATGGTCTTTTCTTTATCCTTAATCGAACTAAGTGACAGGAGAGGAGGTCGCGGCGAGGGTGAAAACAGTGATTCAAAGGTAGTCGCGGGAGGAGCAAGGTCTCCATTACACAAGCCTAGGTTTGGTCGTGAGCTGTTGCATTAACGGCAACTCCTTAACCCGGATTAGAGCGGGCGCAATTTCTCTAATCTCACGACGGGCTGGACAACGTCGTGCGATGGCATTTGCTTGCACATGCATTGCATCTAATAAGTGATTGAAAACCTTGTTGTATTTCTGGTATAGTTTTAAGTCCTCCGTCCTAACTTACTGAGCTGTGATTGCTCACATTCCTATAGACGTCGTACAGGTGCTGGCTAAAAAGCGGCAAATCATTACTCTGAAGCTAGCAACTACTGGATCTTGGGGAGTGAGGAAAAACATGTGAAGAATAAACATATATTTTTAAGGTTGAAGCTTTTACTTTAGAATTTTTCATTTCCGAATATTGTAATAACTAAAAAATATATTACAGAGAAATATTGTAAACTTTAATTACAATAGCTGAATTATAGCATATATATATTTCCTCACTTTTTTAGATTAATGATTTATTTAAATTACAAACTGTCTACTTCAAAGCTGGTTAGTCGTTGATGCCTTGTGTAGATCAGGTCTAAGATAGCGGTTGTAAGGCCAACTTCTATCTTAGGATGGTTTATACGGCGAGGTTGTTACGACTCTACCGCTTCGGGGCGTGACACATATTTGATAAGTTAAGTGCACAAAGGTGTTATCTTGAATGTAGAAAATGAGATTTTAGTTATTTTTCATGAAATTATAGCAACTTCCAACTTAAATTAAAATGCAGTCATTAGACATTTAATACTTGAAGTGTTCCCTTAGATGACCTTGTTGCATCTAATAATTAAATACGTTACGTTAGATGTATGCTTTTGGAACTAATTACAAATTCAAATAGCGTGGTTTAAATTTTTGGAAAAATTTTTGAATAACATTCAATATGTTCTTCATAAAACTCCTTTTTGACTTACAATTTTTAAACAAATTCATTGAAATAGTGTTTTTAAACAAGATTTAGACTAACGACCTTTTTGTGCAAATTTTGTTTTAAGAATTTCATTTCAACCATCAAAACTTCCAAATTCAAATTGCATAATGTTCAATTTTAGATAAAAGTTTATAATAAAAAACTTGTTATAATGGATGTTTGATCTTATTTGAAGGGTTGAACTTAAAGGAAAGTGTTTATAGCTAAAATATTAAAGAAATAGAGGAATCATGCAAAACATAGGAATAATAATAATGATGATAATAAAATAGTAAAATTACTATTTCTTTGTTTGGGCTAAATCAGTTAAACCCCCGATTAGTTCTCAAAGATCAACCCACATAAACTGATCTTCCCATCCCTTATGGTCAATTTACCTTTAAACCTTGATAAAATTCCCTAATTTCATTTAATTAGTTTAATCAACTTAGTTACATGATTGAAGAATTAATTTAATAGTTTAATCATATTTTATGCCTTAGGCCTAATTCCCAAAATTTATTAGGCCAATGGAATATCGACCTGCTAGATTAAAGCCACAACCTCCGAAACACTAACCCAAGATAGGATTAAAGGCCTTTAAGGACTAGCTACATAGACCTTTTCTCTACAGTCGGCTAAAGATAAGTCCTAATATCAGGTTAGAGCATTGTTACATCCCTTCCTTACCCAATTTAAAATATACACTTTTGTCCAAGCTGTCGAGCCCTGAGTCCATTCCCTTAAAAGTTCCTTTTGATCTTAGAATCAATATGGCAAGCATAGCTAATTGCCTTGATCTAGTGCCAACTCATCCAACTTTTGTTCTACCTACCTACCCTGTGGCTTACTCGAGCTTGACCTGGTTCCAAAAGTTGAGCCTTAACCTAACTTTAGCCTCCTCTTAGCTTAACTAACTTGCCCTTCGACTACCCAAATCACTTCAACTCGGCCAAGTTGGTTCTGTAGCTCCCTCTATTTGGATTTTGTGTCAAAGTATTGTGCCAACAATTTTCATCTACGCGTTTCACGTTTCTTTCATATGTACTATTATTCAATTTTTAGTACCCTTTTAGTATGTTTTAGGTTAAGACAACTGCAATTACCTTTTATTATACCATAAGAGGCTTGATATAAATAGCCTCTTAACATGTAGCTATATCATCCTTTCGAACGCATAATGAATATTTTGCTTTTCATGTAAAAATTTTATCCAAATCATCTCCTACACTATTATCTAGCTTGATAGTTGCTGAGGTAAGTAGATCTCATTCCCCTTTTATGAGTCACATCAAGTGAGGATTAAGTTGTGTTGAGCTCTTCAATGAGTCATGTCCATAGAGTTGCTTGACAAAGCTCCTATTACATTTGTCTCTATTACCATTCTCTTTATTATTGCAAAGGACCCCTATTATTTGAAGTAAGCCTTAGTGTTTACTTAGCTCCTAATAG
The DNA here is from genome assembly GCA_024138015.1 of Lumnitzera littorea. Lineage (NCBI taxonomy): Eukaryota > Viridiplantae > Streptophyta > Magnoliopsida > Myrtales > Combretaceae > Lumnitzera > Lumnitzera littorea. The sequence goes on from JAMXBB010000010.1 coordinate 96,884,597, forward strand.
GATTCTAGGTACCAACCCGACAACATGCTAGGTTTTAGACTACACAAGAGGCTTGCTCGCAAGCTTCGCGTGAATGGATAACCTATTTATAAGTTTTGTCAATGTTGGACGACTTGCCTTGCTTTATTGGGTCCACTTTGTAATGTTGAAAACACCCTACTCTATCCTGATTGAGTACTCTCGTAGACCTAACTATGAACTATAGCAATATCAAATGACCCAATATACTCTGCAAGTTTTGTCTTGGGCTACCATTTGTGCCCTGTTTTGCTAAGTCCTCCTTACCATACTAGATTTACCTTACCCTACTATGGTCAAGTCTGCTCTACCCTTCCAAGTCTACCCTAATCAGTTTGGTGTGCTCTACTCTGGTCTAAATGGTTATGTCTTACTCTGCCGACATCCTTTGCTCCACCAACTTGTTCTGCTTTATAGGACTATCCTACCTTGTTCATTCGCACTACTTTGCCGAGATTGATATGCTTGCCCAAGTCAGCTTGACTAGTTCTACTCAGTGTGGTTTGTCAGCTCCAAACAGGTCGGCTATGATCCTGTGAGACCGGCTCGTCCTGGTGAGGTCGGCTACCTTCGTATCAGGTCGACCATTGCCATATTAGGTTGGCTTCAACAACGTCAAGTTGGTTTTGGACAAGACAGATCATCTAAAAGCTCAAGTTCGCCTAAAACAGGCTCCAAGGTCTCTAATAGCTTTTCGGAATCAAACATCAACTCTTCACCCAGAAATCTTTTTCAATTGCTTATTTTACTTGTGTTATTTGGATTTCTTGTTTCTAGCATTTCTCTTAAATTATCTTCATGTTTTATTTGTAATTGCCCGAATGCCACTGGAGCATCCTTTAATCATTTTATTTAAAACTTTACCACTTTATATAAATAAAACACTTATATAAGGTTCTAGGGAGTTTTTTTAACATTAATAAAAAACCCTTGAGTCTTTTCTCTTAGAAAGCTCTTCTTTACTCACTCTTATCCTTCCCTTTAGTAAGGATTGCAGTAAGCAACCCTAAGCCTAGTGTTCGTGCATCATATTGAGTATTAACTTGGGTCCATGTGTGGTTCTATGGTGCATCATATTTGTAGAGTTAGTATGCAGGATTACCATTGACTTTCAGTTATTTTTTGGGTCATCTCGCAAGCCAAATCCATCCATTGGTTTTCGTATAATACTAGGTTCGTGTATTCATTCACAGAGTCTGTATCAACTCCTAGAGGCACTATAGGCCCATTTCTCTTTTAAGATCCATAACCCACATGACCATAGCGTTTAATAAGAGTCATATGGGCCTTAAGAGAACTAAAGCCCTTGGCTTATGACCTATAATAAATTTGGGGCTAAATGAGTTAATAAGATGACTTAATTAATTAATGAGCTAAGTAACTTGAATTATCTTAGTTGAACTTGATTAATTAAATTAATTAAGTCATATTAAACCTTGTGGGACTAATTCTAAAGTTTACTAAGTCCATATTTCTTTAGGACCAAAACCTTACATAAGCCCTAATAAAAATGTAGGACTTGAAATGAAAATAAAATAAAAATGCTTAACCAAATGAAAATAAAATAAAAATGCTTAACCCCTAATGGGTCAAACTTAGCTAAAGGCTAAGTAAACCCTTTCCCTATGAGGCACGTATCTTATATGAACCTTATTTATTAGGAAATCCTAGACCTAACGAAAACCTTAATATGATAAAATGTGACTAAGAAATGAATTAAAGTAAAACCAAAACACTAACTTAAAATTTCTTTCTAATTATATAATACCTAGATAATTGCTTTTGATTTAAGACTTACTGTTTACTTTAAGAAATTGAACTTTCCAACTACGTAGTGATTGGCATGTTGCATGTGTAGACAGAAACTTGATAAAGTAGACTAATGTGATATCCCAAAAATTAGCAATTTGGACATAAACATCTGAATATTAGGATAAGGCCCTGTTCTTACACAATTAAGGTCGATAGTTGATTTAAAACTTTTAGAAAAGTAAATCAATTAGGTTAAAAACTTATGAAGAGCATGATAACCTTAATTGAAGAATTCTTGTAGGCTTGAAAGTAAAAAATGTAATAAAATATCAAGAATATAATCAAAGTAGTCAATATTTACTTTATGTGAGTCCTTGAAGTCATATTTAGGACTTTAAGAAAAACTTCTCCGTTTAAATCCAAACTTTACAACTAGGTTAAAAAAGTTAGTTGAAGTAACTTAGTAAAGTTAAATTTTAGAAATAACATCCTAAAAATATAATTTTACCCTTAAAAGTATAGTTATTCAATATAACATAAAACTAGTTGGAACCTTTAAAATTGAGCTTGAAATGCAATAAGACCCTAAAGATAAGTTAATTAAGCTATAAAAGCAAATAATATATAATAACAAACTATATGGATATATATGTATTTTTATGAATATACCTGTTATATATAATAAATATACTCGTAAATTAACCCAAAAGTCTAAAAATATATAATATATAATGCCACATGACTTTGACTTGTTAGCTTTTAAGTAGCTTATATTTTTTATAGAAAAATATACTTATAAGTTAGGTCAATAGGTATAAAACGGTTTATACTAATGTTACTAGTAACCATAAGAGTATGGATCTAGATAATATAATAATGAGTATAATAATATTATTAATGATACAAGATAATATGTAAGAGTAATTGAATCAATATAAATTTAGTTGGCTGGATATCCCTCCTTCATTAGATTGATTGAAAGCATTCATAAGTATGAGAATGTCTTAATTATACCTAGACATAGATATACAATTATATGAATTAATAAAAAATTAATTGAAAAATTTAATACTTAAGACACATTTAAGAAAATTTTATTTATAATAAAGTTTTAAGAATTAAGTTGAACCCTCATAACTAGGTAATAAAAATTAAAGTAAGTAATTGTATAGTTTTAATATTTCAATTTAAGCTCATTTATATTAAGTTTTCTTAGAAATATTAAGTTTATCAGATATAATTATTATAATGTAGAGTTTCGTAATTTTAAATATAACTTAAGATAAACCATTCAAGATCAACTACATGATATAAATAAATAATATTAGTAAGCAAAATTATATATAAAATGCATATGAGTAAGTTTTAAATAATTAATAGAACTTAACTATATATTATATAGTACTAATATTTTACTAATAATTACGTTAAAATTTACCCGAAATAACAATATATGAGAAAAGAAAATTGCGGCTATGGAATTATTCCTCATTAGTAAGGCTGACGGTAAAGAAAAAGAATATTCTTGAAATATTCTAAAATGTTAGGATGATTATAAAAAAATAAAATATAATATATATAATATAACTTAATTATTAAAAAAGAGAGAGAGAATATGCTAATCGGCATTTACATGATGGTGAAATGCTCGTGGCTATAAAATGGCTTCAAG